>ML986588.1:597374-689932 GCA_010094045.1 Lojkania enalia
GCTTTATTAGTACAGCTATTAGAGGATTCGTACTCTAATCTAAGTAGTTCTTCTACCTATAGAATAAGATTCTCCCCAGCCTAAAGATATTAAACCTTAGCTTTAAGCTTATATAAAAAGGCTCCTTTAATACTATAGTCGCCTACTTAACAGCCTATAATATAGAAAGGAGAAGCGTTCCTAACCTTCTAGAACGAACTATTAGCCTATAGGTTACAGCTAAAATAAATTTAGATCGGTACTAGAAGGCTTCTAAGAGTTTATCTAAAATAATCTATAATCTAATACTACTCTAATCTACTCTAGTATTAATACCTTATTCTACTATAATTACTTTCTAATAACCTAGTAAGACTCCTATATCTGAAAGGTATACAACCCTAGATAATTACTATAACTATAGTAAACTAGGATACTTTATAAACGAATATATAGTCCTTAAAGTATAAGAAATAGAGGTTAAATAAGAGGAGATTAAGGAAGAAGAGTTCCTAGACGTAAATAAGTACTACCCGGATAGTTCTTAGGTAGGAAATAGAAACGCCTAGGAAAACTCTCTATTCTAGGCTTAAGTAAATACAACTTATTAAATATCGATTTGTTATATTTATTTAGAGAAAAGTACTTCTAAATCCCTACTATTCTATATTTAAAAGGTGTTGATGTACAACTAAACACCCTTATTAATACTAGCGCTTAAAGCTTCCTATTCCTTAATTCTATAATAGCTAGATTACTCTCCTAAGCTCTATATATATTAATACAGCACTTACCCTTTAAAATTACTATTAAAGGTTTTCAGGACCGAATCTAAACCCTAGTTAATTAGTATATTTACTTATACCTATAAATTAATAGGAGAACTATCTAAAACTATCTATTTATTATTATAGATCTAGGTATTTAGGATTGTATTATTAGTATTAAATAGTTATATTATTTTCAACTCCAGCTAGATACGGATAAGAATCGGATTATATAGCCCTTTAAGTATCTTACTATTTATAATCCTTTACCTCCTCTTCTTATATAATTAACTCAGCTAGTATATGATAAGAAGGTAGAGCTAGATATCCAGCAACACGATATTCTATAGGAAAAGAACTAGTATTAGTAGTCCCGCAGTCTAACTATCTATTATATTAAGGGTCTACTAAGACTGCTAAAACTATATTAGTCTCTTATAGCTTATAGTTTAAATAAGTTTAGAGCTTCCGCACGCCTATATATAATAAAATCTAAACCTAATCTAAAGAAAGTTTATTCTTCTATTATCGTTCTTATTTTAGCTAATACTTTCTACTTTAATATAAAGAGGAAAGAGAACGAGTTTTTCTCTATATTTCTATACGAAATTGAGCGGCTGATTAAAGATAAGTAAGCCCTAGAGCTGGAAGATAAGGTTGAAAACGAAGTACTAGTAAATCTCTAATTACTATCCGAATACTATAGATATTAGGATATATTTAGTAAAACTACAGCTTATTAATTACTAGAATACTACTCTTATAATTATAAGATTATTCTTATAGAACCCCTCCCTAATAGTTATAGCCCGTTATATAAGTAGAATATTAAGGAGCTAGAGGTAACTAAGAAGTATATTATAGATAATCTATAGTATAGGTATATTAAGTAGAGTCGGAGCTTTTTTATATTTTTAATCTTTTACATCTATAAACCTAATAGCGACCTATATATCTATATAGATTATTATAAATTTAATACTCTTATCTATAAGAATATATATCTAATACCGCGTATAGATAAACTCTTATCTAGACCTACTAAGGTAGTAATTTTTACTAAGTTTAATATTCGCGCGGCCTTTAATAAGATTAGAATAAACCCTAGTTTTAAGAAATATACTACCTTTTAGACTCGATACGGAACTTATAAGTATAAAGTTCTACCTTTTAGATTATATAATAGTCTAGTAACTTACTAGCGCTATATAAATAATATACTAATCGACTACCTAGATAACTTTTATATTACTTACCTAGACGATATTTTTATCTACTCTAAAGACGAGGTAATATATACTATCTATGTTAAGAAAGTTCTTAAGAGATTATATTAAGTAGGGTTATAAGTTGATATTAAGAAGAGCGAATTCTATATTACCTAAACTAAATACCTTAGCTATATTCTTTTAAATAAAGGCCTTAAGGTTAACCTAGAGAAGGTAGAAGTACTATATAACTAGTAGCTACCTACTACTATAATAGGTGTAAAATCCTTCTTAGGTTTTACTAGATTCTACTAATAGTTTATACTAGAATTCTCGCGTGTCGTAAAGCTAATTATTATACTATAGAGTCCTATAACCTCTTTCGTATAGATTTTAGAATGTAATATTACCTTTAAGAAATTAAAGTTAGCCCTATTAAGTATACCTACTTTCTACTACTTTAACCCTACGTTAGAAATAAAAATAAAAACTAATACCTCTAATAGAATAGTTATAGGAGTACTATTATAGAAATATCCTAATAGAAAATAGTACTCTATAGTATTCTATAGTAAGGTTCTATCCGGTTCGGAACTAAACTAGAAGATCTATAATAAGAAACTATTCGCAATTATTACTATATTTAAGTAATAGAGGGTAGAACTTACTTTAATAGCTACTAGGACTCTAGTATATACTAATTATTACTTACTCGAATATTTTATAACTATAAAAGTATTTAATACTTATTAAGTTTATTAGACCGAGGAATTAGCTTAGTATTAGTTCCGAATTAAGTATACCCTAGATAAAAATAATGTTAGAGTGGACATCTTTAGTTATTATAAATAAGATATAGAAAACTTAAAAGTAGCTTAAACTAACAACTAGTTAAGAGTTCTATTTAAACCGTATTAACTTCACCCTTAAATTAATACTAAATTAGTCTAGTCCTATATTACCTAAATAATAATTTAAGTAGCTATATTAAACGTTATTAAAGGCTAGAAGTAGGTTATATTACTAGACTCTCTAGAATTAATTAATATATTATTATAGGAAAACCGAGCCTCCTTTATATAGGAATATATACTTCTACTCTATAAGTATTAGATAGAGAATAGACTACTCCTCTATAATAATTATTTATATATTCTATTAGATTTAGGCCTTTATATATAACTTATATAAGAGGCTTATAACTAAATATCCTCTATACACCTAAGTGCTACTAAAACCTATTAGTTACTATTTTAGAAGTACTACTAGAAGGGTATAGAAGCTACTTATAAACGATATATATAGAATTACATTCTATACCGTAAAGCTTATCTAATATAAACCCGAACCCTAGGTTTTATCTACCTACTTCCTATACTAAATTAACTAATATAGTACCTATATATTAACTTTAAGGATTTTCCTATAAATAAGTCCGGATATAATTAGATTATAGTAGTAATTAATTACCTATCTAAACAAGTAGTATCTATCCTCTACTATTATATAATTAATATAAGGGGAATGGCCGAATTATTTATTTAATAGGTATACTACTTTAGCTATACGCCTAAAACTATTATTTTAGACTAAAGATCTTAGTTTATATCTAGTTTCTAGTCTAAATTCTGCTGTATCTTAGGCGTAAAGATTAAACTATCTACTACTTATTATAAAGAGACTAACGGATAGATAGAGATTATAAATAAATATATCGATTAGAGACTGCGCTCTTTTATATCCTTCTACTAAAATAATTAGAGTTCTCTATTACCTATAATCAACCGAGTATAAGCAACTCTACCCTATATAACTATTAGAATATCCCTATATTAGATTCTATATAGATTTAAGCCCTATTAGAGTTAGGATTAAAAATATTCTATTAATTCTATTACTATAACAGATAAATTAAATTATAAGAACGCCTTAACTCTAGTAACTTGTATATATATAGCCTAGGAAACCGTAAAGGTTAATATTAAGAAGGCTTAGGATTGTATATAATCTATTATTAACTATTACTAGTAACTAATTAATTAGTAGATTAGTAATATAGTCTACCTAAATACTAAGAATCTTATAGTCTAAAGACTAAGCTGAAAGCTATCCGATTAATAGGAGGGCCCTTTTAAAGTACTAGAATAGGTTAGAAACTTATACTATCTATAACTACCCCTAGGATTGAGAATATATAATATCTTCGTACTAAACCTATTATATAAGAACTTCTAGAACCCTCTACTAGAGTAAGAAACTCTAAAACCACCTGCTATCGCTATTAAGGGGGTAGAAGAGTAGAAGGTTAAGGAAATACTAGCTAGTAAGCTATATTATAAGACCCTTAAATACTGTATAAAATAGGTAGGATATAATTCTAATCTGATCTAGTATAAAGCCTTAAATTTTATAGGTTCGCTTTATAAGCTAAGAGCTTTTTATAATAAGTATCCGAATTAGCTAGGACCCTTAAAAGCCCTAACTAAATAGATTAAGGTATATAAGGATAGTATAAAGAATATAGATTACCTAGTAGACGATAATATATAAGAGTTAAGTAGTAGATTAAAAAACTAAAGTATAGGCCTAAAATTACTCCTCTATAAAATCTAGAGGGTCTAATAGTAGGCTGTTAGATACCTCCCTAGTCCTCTTCTCCTCTACTCTTCTTTCTCTTCTTTCCCTCTAGACTCCTCCTAAACTTCTCCTACCTTATTTTTAACCGCCTA
Organism: Lojkania enalia; assembly: GCA_010094045.1. Lineage (NCBI taxonomy): Eukaryota > Fungi > Ascomycota > Dothideomycetes > Pleosporales > Lojkania > Lojkania enalia. Next base: position 602,058 of record ML986588.1, read on the forward strand.
AGAGCGCTGTAATATTAGCTTAAAGGCTAGATACTAGAGTTTTTAAGGCCGAAACCTAATAGAGCAACTTAGTATTCTAGTAGAATAAAGCTACCTAGATACTAGCTATAGGAAGGCTATTTTCCTAACTTTTTACAACCTAGGCTATAAGCGCTAGACTGTAAATAGACTCTAAAATAGTCTTAAAAGCTACCTTTTTATCCTCCTTATCCCCTATATATTAGACTACTACCTATAGTTTAAAATAGCCCCGGAGGACTAGAAACTCCTTTTTATAGTAGGAGGGGATTTATAAGTATATTAGTAATAAGTATTCTACTAGTATTAGATACGATTTGTACGGGGTTATACTTTTTATTTTATAAGGTATAATACTTATATTTTTTTAATCTTAGAAACCAAAAGAAAAATATTATATACCGCCTGTAGGTAAGTATATATATAGTTTAAAGGTAGATAACCTAGAAGGCTTCTAAAGAGGCTTTAGGAGGTAGGTAGAGTAGTATATTAATTAATTTTTTCTATAAAGTATTAGTAATACTTTAATAATTAACGGTTCTAGGGACGCGTAATAATACGTATAGAGTAGAAGTTATTATTTAGTTAAGAAAGCTTAGTTAACAGCAACCTAGTAATATACTAAGACTAGTAAACACTTATTACTATACGCAACGAAATTACAATATTAATAAACTATTATAATAGTAGTTACTAGCTAATATATAGGTTAATTATACTTACCGTAAAAATCTTACTTAATATTATATTAATAAATATATCTCTATAGGTAACTATACGTATTAGCTTTTACTAGTAAATACCTTTTTAAAGAAATTTCTTTATACTAGAACCTATCTATAATAGCCCCAATTCCCTCCTAAACCAGCGTAGATAGAGACTATCAGCTTATAAGGAAGGGGGTAGTATAATAATACAAAGAAATCGTTCTACGAAAAGCTTTATATATAATCTTATCCTAAAGCTTTTTACTTATCTTATCCTACCCCCAGTTCTACCCCTTTTCCCTTCTATATATAGTTATATACTCCCTTATAAGTAGCTTAGTAGTTCTTCTATATCCTTTTATATAAGGCCTATAGGTGTTAATAGAATTTCTAGGTTCCTAATCCCCTACGTACTTCTATATACCTCTAAGTAGATTCATACTATATTCGGACCTATTATCTTACTTATACTGTTATAATATTATACTAAAACTAGTCTTATTATATAAGTACTTTAAGTTATTACTTATAAAAGTAGATAACTATAATATTTTCTCTATTATAGAAAACCTCTTAAATATACTAGTAATATATTAGTAATATATTTAGAATGTTTTAAGTATTACTATTTACCTAATCCTCTCTATTCTAATATCTTACTTTATACTTATACTTAATAGCAGCTATATCTTAATTATAGAGATAATTTAAAACCTATTACTTATAGATTAAAGTATTAATCTTATCTTTATTTATAAGACTAGTATATATATTTTATAGACTTAAACTATTATATTATTAGTAAAAGTCCTAAATAAGTAGATTCTTTAAAAGAGTATCTAAATATATTATTAATATATTATTAATATATTAGAAATATATTAGTATAATATATTCTAAGTAAGATATAGGTTATTAATTTTCTAGATAATATCTAAAAATCTTTAATAAATATCTTTTAAAGTTTTATTAACTATAAAAGGTAGATATATATATATTCTAATAGATACCTAAATTATATATAAGTATAGAATAAGATTAGAAGGTATAATTTAAATAAACTTAATACTATAATATTACTTAATTAGATTTTTCTAACCTTAATAATAGTTAATACCTAAATTATTTTTAATATATTAGTAATATATTAATAAAGAATTAGAAATATATAATTAATATCTTACTATATTTTTTCTACCTTACGCCTATATACTTAGTAATATAGTAAGTATTTAGTCTATCTTCTATATCTATTCTATTAAATCGATCTTATAGAAAGTTAATTTAATATTAATATTAAAAAGAGAGTAGCTAAGAATAATATAGTTATAAGTAATAAGTATAGTTATAATACTAGATAAGATATCGAGGAATACCTAATATTATCTAATATATTAGAAATATATTAGTAATATATTATAAATATAGATATATTAGTAATTATACTTATTAGTTAAACTTTCTAAATAAACTATATAGTATAAGAGGGCTTAGGATATATATAAGCTGTTCTATCGAGAAATTTCTGTTGTTCTATAAGATAGAAGCTATAAGAAAAATATTAGAAAGTTTTTCTAATATATTCTTAATATATTATAAACCTATTTATATTAACTTTCTTTAAGTCTCTTCTATTTTTTATATAAATTTAGCAGATACTTTTAAGTAATAAAAGTATTACTTTAGTATAATATATACCCTTTATATCTGGATTAAGATATATATAGTAAACTATATTAGTATAGGTATAGTTTATTCTACTAATTTAGAAGTTATTAAAGAATAATAAGCTACTCTTTTTATCTACTATACTAACTTACGTAAAGCTGTATATTACCTAGAATATATTAATAATATATTTATATTATATTTAGAATATATTATAATATTATTCTACCCTTTATTCTACTACTCTTTTCTCTATATTAGACTATATTAATATGTTAATAATATATATAAAGCTATCTTTAGAGGTATTTAGAAACTCTAGTAGAAGATCTATAAAATATATCTATCTAACCTTTACAGCCCTTTAGTTATTTATAGCTATTATTATAGTAAGATAATTTAGTTACGTAATTTTAATCTAGAGATATAATATATTAGTAATTTATTCTAAATCTATTTAAAATGTCTTATTATATTACTTACTAGTACTATAGTTAGGTTAATATTTATACTATCTTCGCTTTATATAATACTACTATTATTAGGAAGGCTATTAATATAATCTATAACGCGATAATAGGTAGGGTTATTCTAGAAAGTAGAGTTACTCTAGAGTTCTAGGATAGCTACTAAACGAATAACAGATTCTAAAACTATATTAGATAATAATACATTTATAATACATTAGGAATATATTACCTTCGGTACTTATGACTTGGGATGGAAATGAAAATTAACGGACGAAGGTCAGCCTACTATTTATAGAAAATTTGCATGTGAATTCTCAGCCCATCTTTAGTGGCTTAATCTTAGCGCTAAGAATAGGGGCTGAGCTACTCAGCTAAGATGAGCCGAGCGGGTACCTGCTAATTTTTTTTGCTGATCTTCTGCTGATTATATTAACGTAAGAAGTAAACCTATATAGCTATCTAGCAGTTTAATTGTCATAAAGGCATGCAATAATAGGTAGAGAAAACTAGAGCGGCGGAGTATGTTCCCCGTAGACCGTTTCTAATGTTAAGGAAGTGGGCTGTAGTGTCTTATAGCTTTAAGTCACGGGTTAATAATATAGAGTCACCTGACATAGGGTTAAAATAGCCGAATCACACCCTACAGGGATAGTAGCGATTCGTCTCTCTTTCATCACCAGCCATCTCTTCTCTAAGAAAACTGAATATACGAACGTTTTAGCCCTCCTACTCTATCTATTGTTGCTACGCTGTAATCTATCATACTAGCCTATTACATGGGCCTGTAGTAGTAATTATAGCTTCTGTAACAATGCGAAGAAATCGTTCCACGAAAAGTTTCACATGCAACCTTATCCTAAAGCTTTTCGCTTATCTTATCCTACCCCCGGCTCCGCCCCTTTTCCCTTCCGTATATAGTTGCACACTCCCTTATAAGTAGCTTAGTAGTTCTTCTATATCCTTTCGTACAAGGCCTATAGGTGTCAATGGAATTCCTAGGTCCCTAAACCCCCACGCACTCCCATATGCCTCTGAGTGGATTCGTGCTGCATTCGGACCCATTGTCTTGCCTGCGCCGTTACAGCTTCTTCTTTACTCCTCCTTTAACGCCTCTAATTGGAATGATTTAAGCGTACTAGCTCTAAATATTTTCAAGTAAAGGAGAATGGATTAACTTACTAGTAGTAAAAGCTCAACGAACAACACGGTGGTAGGCTGGCATTCTATGTTAGGTTTACCTAGCTGTAGTTTATACATGTTGTGTTTGCTAGTCTTATAACTAGTGTTTTAAGCGAGCGGGACCGATCACGTGAACGACTCAGCGGCTCAGCTGGGACTGAGCCACTGAGCCCGCTCAGTCCCTGAACAACGACTGAGCAAGAGAAAACAGGGAGGAACCAAATTGTATTTAATGACCTTACGACTCCAACCTTCATAGCTCTTCGTAGTCAACTTGAATATCTTTGCACACTCTACTTGCGCACTTCTATCATAAACCCACAAGAATAATCCCCTCGCAGCACGTGATCGCTCTTAGTCATCACCCTGTCCTGCACCCGGCCAATCAGAGGCCGTTACAAAGGGACTTTTTGTCAAGTGGTAGTTTATGCGTAACCGCTAGTGGGGCTTCCGTGTAACTCGCATGATTGGATTAGGAGGGCTCTTAGTGCATGAAGGATTGTCCAACAAAGGCGGCGATGCACAACGCGTTCCATATTTAAGCCGATTAACCCCACACTGCGCATCGAAACAGTTTGTCATTTCCTACCATTTACGTAAGTGTCGATTCGAAACCGATTTCCGCTATGGCTCTCGGGACCGTGCTACCGTTTTGGCCGGCGCTACTATTTACATACCTCGAACCAATATCCTTGTATGCTACCTGCTTTTCTTTCCAGTAACAGTGTCGTCTGCTGACCATATCACCTCTGCCAAATAACTTGATTTGGACACTAACCGCGGAGCAGAATCCTAGGCTGGAACGCCGCCTTCTCTAACCCAAGCACCTTCATCACCAAACAAGTACCCAAGGCTTCTTCAGCCTTCGTGGCCCCTTCCGCCGGCGCAATTTGCCTTTCCTACACACTCGGCAATATCTTCGTTCTGCTCGCTGCGCTGGCTATCCTCTGCACAGCTATTACGCGCGAAAAGCGCGTCGCGAAGTTTTACCTCTTCTTCGTCGCGTTAGGCGACCTCGGACATATCTATTCAAGCTATAAGGCGATGGGCCCAGAGATGTTCTGGAACTTCAATCAGTATAATGAGGTGATGTGGGGAAATATTGGGGTTAGTGCATTTTTGCACGTTAATAGGTTGGGTACATTGACTGGGGTGTTCGGACGATTTAGAGGAAGGTAGTGATATGATGAGGGGTAGATTATGAAGTCATTTCAATGCAAGGCTAGGGAGAGTAGGGCTCGTGTCAATAATCTTTGTCGAGATCGTTATCTTACATACAGTTCATGAATGCAATAAACCTAGCTTCCTTTCATTACACATATGCGTTGCGCGGTTATTATTAACATTATGGGCTTCAAATCCTGGAAACAACTCTAAAATAAGTACTGGAGTCGATATCATTACTATGCGAGATTTGAAGGTTATTGAGGTGTGTTTAATAGTGGATACAAGGTGTCGTAGCTTCTAGGGCGGGCGGTTGTGAGAAAGGTTATTGAGTAGCGACGAGCCGAAATATTATACGACCATTTCGTCGAGAACGTGAAAGCCTGTCCATCTACCCAGCGAACTAGAAAATATGTGGTTGTAAGGCTTCCGGGCGCTCCATGAGCAAAAAGAATTCTGACGGAACAATGGACAAGTCCGGGATCGAACCGGAGACCTTCCGCAGGCCAAACTCAACAAGCTATGCAAAGCGGACGCTCTACCACTGAGCTACATGCCCGTCAATCTACTAAAATTTTCAGAGTTTTTACTTCATGTACCAATACCTACAATCTCAAAATTGATATTAATATTCCCATTGGCGATCACAACCGCTCTCGCTTGTCGAATCTCGACCGCGGGGTCAGTTCGACATTGGCCTCATCTTACCCATTACCCAAATCAGTTTGCTCTAGCAGCATAAAAGTATGGGTGCATTCTCGATTATCCCAATCCGACAGTGTGGATGACTAATCCACAGGGGCTGTTAAGTGGCACATGCATATCGACGAACGTCGCACGCGGCAAGCATATGGAGAACACACCAGCCACTTGACTGGGACCATGAGGATGCGCAGGTCTTCGTCATGGCAAATTGCTGTTTTGGTTTTCTTACTGACTGGATCTGCTCAAGCTTCAATCGGTGACCGGTTACCCGACTTTAAGGACTGCGTGCAGGTTCGGCGTACTCCTGATGAGGGTTGCAGCAAAGCTAACATCAATCTTAGATCTGCATAGACACAAACTGCGGCGAAGATGCTACATCAATACGTATGCAATCCCATCTAGCTTCGGATATTGGCAAATGCTAACAATTTTCAAGCTCTCCACCGGCGGCTACTCCTTTGGGACTGCCCTTCTGAATGCGACTACACATGCCAACATGTTGTGACGGATAAACGCTTAGCCCGCGATCCGCCCTACATGAACCCGATCGAGCAATTCCACGGCAAATGGCCCTTCTATCGCTTTATTGGCATGCAAGAGCCCTTCTCCGTCATTTTCTCCCTCTTCAACTACCTCGCCCACGACTGGGGCATGGACCAGCTCCGCGAACGTATACCCGCCTCCTACCCGCTTCGGAAATACTATTTGTTGTTTGGATATTTTGGTCTTGCAAGCTGGATCTTTAGCATGATCTTCCATACCAGAGATTTTAATATGACTGAGAAACTGGACTACTTCGCTGCTGGAGCAAGTGTTCTCTATGGGCTCTACTACGCCCCGATCAGGATATTTAGGCTCGATAAGAAGGTGCCCATGAAGCAGTCGATTTTACGGGTCTGGACAACGTTCTGCCTTCTCCTCTACACGCTACACGTCCTTTATCTCACGCTCTGGTCTTGGGACTATACTTATAACATGGCAGCGAATGTTGCGGTTGGGGTGGTACAAAATATTTTATGGAGCGGGTTCAGCTATATGCAGTATAAACGGGTGGGACGAACTTGGGCCATGTGGCCCGGTCTGATCGTGGCGTGGTTGATCATGGCAATGAGCCTAGAGTTGTTAGATTTCCCGCCTTGGCGGGGAATGATTGATGCACATAGCCTGTGGCATTTGGGAACAGTTGGTCCGACTATCTGGTGGTACAAGTATGTTTCACTCAGGATTTAACGATGTCTCGATATTCGATTTATTGCTAATGGAGTACAGTTTTCTCATTAAAGACGCCCAGGAAGATCTCGCAGGCACGAGACTTAAGGCTTAGGGGGGAATCATCCCGCCCCTTAACACTCTTGCTTTTCGGTTACTCTCTTTCCTCCGGAGAATTAATCTCCCACGACCGATCTCGATATAGTCGCTCATGAGGACTGAAAACGTCTGGCATCGCACGTGCCCTGAGTGCTGAAGACATCGATTGTATTAATCTTGCATAGCGTGCATGCTGGTAGGGGCAAAGGGCCGACTTGTACAGTATATTCAATATAATAATTGCTAAATTGGCCGCATCGAAATGCAGAAGAAATTATTTAACATCTCTTGCTTTCTCCTCAGCGATCTTAGCTTTGCAGAGTTCCTTTCTAACTAGGTAATCTGAGGCAGTAAACTTTGGAAACGTGCTTAAGCACAAAAGTATAGGAAAGACGAGTGCAATTTTTATGTTGTGTGAACACCAATCGTGACTATTATCACCGCTGCGCATACTTTGGAAACATTTTGAACATTATATAAAGGAAGTGAATAATGAGGAGTTCGACTGTGCAGGGATGGTAGATCCTGCGCCAAGACCGACCGAATTCGCTTAGGAAAGTGCCACCGCACGAAACTCCCCAAAATCTTCGTAGGCTTCGCAGACATCAACTCACGACAACGACTAAACGTTCCGGACAAATTCTCGCCCACCGAACGCCACCCGGCACAAATTCACTCCCGATACCCAAATAATGTCCCACGAGTCAGTGTGGTATTCGCGCCCGCGAACCTACGGAAAGGGCAGCCGTGCCTGGTACATATTGTTCCTCTGGAGCTAGCGAATAACTGCTGATAAAGAGGAACAGCCGTGTCTGCACCCATAAGGCCGGCCTCATCCGAAAGTATGGCCTCAACATTTGCCGTCAATGCTTCCGCGAGAAGAGCGCCGACATCGGTTTCGTCAAGGTCTGCATCGCAATCCCAAGGGAGTCAAGTACGATGATAGTTGACGTGTATATTAGCATCGATGAATTATCCCCCAATATTTGCATGGAAATGGAAGCATTGGAAGCGAGCGAATAACTGGACGGATTAAATTTCAGCGTAGATATGGGGCAGTAAGCTGGATTGGGGAGAGTAGTGGGCTTTGTGTGATATTATGGATGGACAACCCGGCATTAAGGGATGATTTAAAAGGTGAATCTTGGGATGATAGATGGAAATGAAGCTACGTGCGATTTTATTAGCCCGACTTATCGCCAGGTTGTCCACTGGGGAATATCGTTGTTGTCAATGCGATTGGAGCTACAATACTAGGAATGTGCACTTGTCCGTGTTTCTGGTCTTATCAGCTTTCTTGCTACATACACTGCGACCTACCAGTTGACTTGATGCGTTATTCATTTGATCATTCCTTGTCTAGAAACCATGCCTCGAAGCCGAAATCATTGACTGGGTAACTCCCCAACTATAAGAATTAACTCAATAATTGCTGCAAGACTTACGTTTCCCGAATATTTTAAATTCTTTATAAATTCTACACTAAGCACTCGTTTTTCAAAGTTTGATCCAATATCTCAATTACGAATCTAAGAAATGTTCAGATACTCGGAGCTTGTGATTCGCATTAACCGCCAAGAGGCTGACTAAAAATTGTGAACCCCAGATTTTCGGGAGCCTCCTTCTGTCCTTTCGCCAACTTCCTTCACTCTCACCAACGCGACTTTCACCACCCAACACCGTCACTTGCCAGCCGGGACATACTTCTGGCTTTATTCACGTTTGAGCACTTCTCTACAAACATCCTCCACTTATGGGCTCCCCCTCTAGCTCACCGACCACCTTCTTCACCCGCTACGCCTCCGCCCTGGCCGTCAGCGCGATCCCTAACATCACTTTGGCTTTCGGCCTTTCTACGACCGACGCAAGCTTTGGCGCATTGATTGGGTGTGTAGCTGCGGGAGGTCCGCCTTGACTGGGCGGACGGTAATATCTTAAGGGGCGAACCCAGGCTGCAAGTGCGCCAAACGCCAACCCCTCTTTCTCGCGGGTTATCACTAATGATGGCAGCATATTATCAGATTGACACTTGTAAATACGAAGCAATAAGTTGTATAGCACGTCAAGCCGTCGTTCGTGGCCATGACGCTTTTCGACTTCGACCAGAATGATGCTGCGTTTACACCCGTCCAACCACAACATGGCCTAGCACCCACAACAGAGAGCGATGATGTGTTCGTCGACGGAGTAGATCCGAAAAACCCCGGCGCAGCGAGCGGTACATCTAAGGTGCCACATAGTAGTCCTCCCATTAGCATCACAGCTCCCGTGCCCAAGCGCCTAGCGCTGGTTAACGCGCCCGACAAACCAGAAGGAGTGGTCGAGAAGCTGGACTTTGACCTTGTCATGAAGAAAGCACAGAAAAAGAAGAAGAAGAAGAACAAGGCTATGAAGCCTGGCGCCCCTGCCACCACCACCATCCGAGGATTTCAAACACCTGTCACTTCTGGCGGCGAAGAATCGGACTATTCTCTTGCCAATACCCCGCGACTCGGCCCTGTGCTCTCTGGGTTTCCAAGCGTCACCAGCAGTCCGGCTTTGCGACCGACATCTGCAACTGGAGGAATTAGCAATCTCAAGCAACACCTTGAGGCTTTGAACATTGGCGGCTCGAGGGTGGATACTCCGATGAAGGGACCTTTGAGCGGCATGCTGAGATCTGGAATCTCCAGCAATGCTAGCGTATCGGGTCTCGATAGCGACAGCGATCGAACGGAAATGGACAGCTACGAAGTCAACCTTGAAAACGAATTCATTAGTCCCGATGCAGGATCAAAGTTGACTCCAACAACCAGCCAGACCGAGCTAAGGAGTACGAGCATGCGCAAGATGGCCGCAGAAGATTTCGAGCCCTTGATGTGTCTCGGAAAGGGGAGTTTCGGGACAGTGCTACTTGTCAGACAACAAGCAACTGGTCGACTATACGCACAGAAGCAGTTCAAGAAAGCTTCCATTACCGTTCACAAGCGGCTTGTCGAGCAGACCAAGACGGAACGTGCGATCCTCGAAAGCGTCAATCGCCATCCGTTCGTTGTGAATCTGTATTACGCTTTCCAGGACCACGAGAAGCTCTATCTGATCCTCGAATACGCGCAGGGCGGCGAACTCTTCCACCACCTCGCAACTGAGCGCATGTTCTCCGAAGACACATCAGCCTTCTACATGGCCGAGATGGTCCTCGCGCTTGACCACCTTCACCGCACAGTCGGTGTGGTATACCGCGACCTGAAGCCCGAAAACTGCCTTCTAGATGCTGAAGGCCATCTTCTGCTAACCGACTTCGGCCTCAGCAAAGTTGCCGTTGAAGGTGCGCCATGCCGTTCCTTCCTCGGCACCATCGAATACATGGCTCCGGAGGTTGTTCAGGGCGCCGAGTACGGCATGGCGGTCGACTGGTGGAGTCTCGGTGCACTGGGCTTCGATCTGATGACGGGCTCCCCACCTTTCATAGGCAATAATAACGCCAAGATCCAGGAAAAGATCCTGAAGCAGAAGCTCATGCTTCCCTTCTATCTTTCGGCTGACGCAAAAGACCTTCTCACTCGGCTCCTCCGCAAGGAGCCCAAGAAACGGCTCGGCGCCAACATGCCCAAGGACCTCATGACCATCAAAGCCCACCGCTTCTTCCGCAAGATCGACTGGAAGAGGCTCGAGAAACGCGACCTACCGCCCCCGATCCAACCCCTGATCACGGACCCCGAGCTCGCCGAGAACTTTGCGGCCGATTTCACCGACCTACCGCTCAGCCCCGTCGCGACGAGGAAAGGATTCGATGAGTTTATGAAGACGGAGAGCGATCCTTTTGGTGGGTTTAGCTTTGTAGCGAGCGAGAGTCTGCTGGAAGAGGGGGAGTGGAGGTTCTAAATATGGGGCCGTAGAAGGCACATACAAGGTTGGGGATATTGGTACTGTGGAAAGAAGTGGAAGAGAGTTAGAATTTTTCATTTTTCTTGTTTTACTCATTCTTTCGTTCTTCAGCGCTGGAGTGTAGATGCATATCGGGGACGATGGAGGAGTGCTGCCTATTTCATGATATGCATACTAGTCTTCCTTGATTTCATACTTTTCCTTTTTATCTTGCTTGTAGGTTCTCGACTGATAGTGAGTACTTATTAGGTTTTCTATATATCACGTAATCGTAGCATCCTCTAGGACCGTCACAATACACCTATTTCGATCCAGATCAATGTTCTCACTCATTTCACATTCAAATCATGGCATGCTGACTCAAATTTGCAAAGGGGTAAAGAGTGCTCATTCAATAGCGGAATATAATTGCAATCTACAATTAGGAGGCATAAAGGATATCTGGTATCATTCATTCGAAGGCAGACAGACAGATTGCACCCACTCCAACCTATTTGTCGACTCCCTTCCCTTTCCTAACCCAACCCCCCGTCTCCTATCCCCGCACCAAGAAGTAAAACGCGCAACATTCCAACATCAACACCGTGCGAAAGGACAGTAGACCAGCCGAAACTCCATTCATGATCACATTATGCAACATCAAATCCCCCAACACATTTACATGCTACGAATAGCAAAAGGCGCAAGCCAGGAAAGCATGAGATTCACGACTCCTCAACTTCCTCAGCATCGCCAAGCAGATCCTGTTCCTCGCAGCTCTTCTCCACCTCGTCGGCGATGAACTGCTCGTACTCCTCGAGCGAGCGCTGGATGTGCAGTTTGAAGCGAACGATATCATCCAACATGCGCTCAATTTCCGTATGGAGTTCTTCTCGGAGCGTGTTGGCCCGGAGGGTAAGTTGTTCGTACCTATACAAATATTAGCTCCAAGTCTGGTGGTTCCTAGACACAAAAATAGACATACTCGATATTGACAGCCATCTCCTTCTGGACCATCAACTGCACGCTCTCCCCCAAATTTGCTCTCATCCGGCCAAGCTCCTTCTCCATCTTCTCGATCTGGGCATCCGAAGCCGTCTTCTGTGTTGTAGAAATCTCGCGCAGTTTCTCTAGTTCCTCTTCAGCTTGGGCGACTCGGTGGCCGAGCGCTTCGACTTCTGACTGCTTGTCGTCCATTGCCTCCTTGATCTTGTCGAGGAGGTCGTGGTTGTTCATGTCGGCTTCGAGGGCAGCATTGCGGCGCTCAGCAATGTCTTTACGTAGAGCAAGGATATTGGTCTTTACGGTTCCGCGGAGATCAAGGTTTAATAGATGATGAGGGGAATAGCCTGTTCCTGAATCGTGAAGGAGACGGTCACCAGCATCTTGGGTTGAAGCACCCATCTGCGAGCCCGAAAAATTAGGCGCGTCGTTCACCGTGATGGTAAGCTCGTAGTCAAGCCCTTTTGCATTGGCGGCAGTGGAAGGAATGACGCCGATTTGATATCCGAGATTATTGTACTTCTCGACTGTTTGCTCTAGCTCGTCTAGCTTCCGGGACGCAGCAAGTTCCTTCTCTGCTACGCGCTTCTTACAGTCTTCAACTCTTGTTGATGTGGTCTGAAGGGCACTTTCGAGGCGCTGCTTTTCTGTAGACATACGGTCGATGTCCGCAATTGTCAATCCTCGACCATCAATGATCTCCTGAAGCTCCTGTCTCTCGCGCCCTGCTGCTTCAAGTTCGGTCTCCATCTCTTTTATCGACTTCTCCATAAAATCGCAACGATCCGTGTACTTCTTGACCCTGGCCTCCATCGAGTTGTTGTAGTTTTCAAACTTTACGCTATCTTCCTCGAGGATCTTGAAATGCTCTTCAAGCTCTGCGATCCTCGGGCCCGACTTTTCCAATTCCTCAATCTGATCTTGCAGGGCTTTATGCTCTGCTTCTAGCAGTTTCACCTGTTCATGGTGCTGGGAATTAGCCTGCTCAAAACGCGCGGCCATGGCTTCCACATGGGGCGCTACGATGCGCGCCTGCGCTTCCTCATCGTCGTCCTCATCCTCTGCCGAAAGCCATGTACGATACGCGTCGGACAAAAAGTCGAAAATAATGCGGTCCCCGGAAACGTCATACCCGGCATCGAAGCACGCATCATCATATGAGCCTGCTTCGAACGCGTCCATCATCCGCGCAAGCTGCATCATCCAATGCAGCAAGCCTAGGAATGTAGACCAGTTATTTCCACCAACAGCTGCAATTTGCGACTTCATGATAGATTTCTCGAAGGGGTAACGCATCTGCTTGAGCAGAACTGGAACTTCCTGATCGATGGATTTCTGGAAGCGGTATGACGGGTCAATGCGGTGATAAAGCCATTGGAACATGCAGTTGAAGTCCTTTTGGGTGGGCGAGGTCATGGACTTGTTCGATAAAGAGTGCTTCGACTCCATCTCGAAGTTGTTGTGAGTCAAGTACTCCAGCAATTCTTGTGCCATCTGCGCCCGCGTGCTGGCATCCTTCAGTCTTCGAGGATCAGTCGGGACGGCGGCGGGCTGGGGTGCTGTAGTGAAGAACGACTGTTTTCCGCCGCCTGGATTCATACCGTATGAAGGCCGCGTCTTGAATACGCTGCCCCTCCTTTGGGTGGTCTGCTCGAGACTTATCGCAGGAGCCGGCGTCTGAAAGAGCGCCCCGGGCGCAAGGCTCTTCCTTCCACCACCGGCGCTGCTGACACCAAACACGTTGCTAGTCGAGTTGCGTTGTACCGACTGGAATCCCATTTCTGCAAGATTGTTTCCGGATGAAGAGCGCTGGAAGATTGGCTGGCTGGGTCGGCCAGGCGCGAGCGACATTCGGGAACCTGACTGTGAACGCGCATGGTTGGAGGCGAAGGGGCCTGTGGCTTGTTGCAGGTTGGAGATGGAACTGGAGCGCTTCATAGCGGATGACGGCATCGGTATGGCCGAGATATTGTTGTTCATTGCGCCTAAAGTCTGCGCACTGTCAGAGGGAGCGACAACCGGAAGTTGCGCGCGCCGCTGTACTTACCTCGCGCGGACGGCGCACCGAGAAAAGGCCCGGTTCTTGGGCCATGGCGGGTGTAGTGGTCGCAATGACGGCTGCAAAAGGCCCGTATGGAGTAGGATATGCTCTTGAATAAGGGCGCCGAGTGCGGGCTGTCCGACTGTACGGGGCTCGGCCGGTGGTGGTGTTGAAGTTGGGGTTGCGCCTGCTGTTGTTTGTTGTTGTTGTCTTGGCGGCTGCCAAACAAGGAAGAATGCCGCGCTAGTCCCATAGCAACCGTGCGAGCTCCAGATGAGCTCAATATGATTGGCTGCATCGCCGCGGCGCATCTCCATCACTTTGTTGACAGCGTCAACCTGGCTTTTCTTGTCTTTATCGCCGAATATGGCTGCGTAGCTAAACGCTTGCATCATAGATTAAGGAACGTGTGTGGCCGCGTAGGGCCGAATACACCGAGGAGGGATCTGGCATAGTAAAGAAAGTTTCTCCTTTGCTGCATCTGCAAGAATCCAAAGCAGCTGGTAATAATGTACACATAAAGATATTGAAAAGTGACGGCTGTCACTTATGGCACAGCAAGCAAGCAACCATCGAGAACGGCTCCGTGGTTCCTCTTTCCGTCCCCAGTCGCCCTGCGCTTCAATCGCTTTTGTATCCCGCTCCGAGATATCTCTCTTCCTGCTGCAAAGCCTACGCCTCCGCTATCCTCCTGATCCGACTGGGGTATCGTGAATGCAAGGCAGAATAAATAGTATCCACAATCTCTCAAACGCGCTCCTTTGCCCCCCCAAAGAATCGACAAATGTCATTATTAAGCTCCGCGGAAACACTACTGTCATCATTCCTGTACTCATTTAAGCACCCTTTACTTGATGTTTTTGAACATTTCGTCGGCCCCAAAGCTTATTGAATCATCGCTCACTCCAAACGACTTCAGTTCGGGCAGCGCTGGCGGCGGTGGACCTTTCCTGACCGGTGCAGCAATCGTATTGCCGCCATTCGCGTGAGGCGTGTGATTCTCCTTCCCTTCCGGCACCGAGCCGATTATGAATGAGCTCTTCCTCTTACCAAACCAGCTTGCACTCTTCTTCCGCGACAGACTGGGTTTGCTGTCTATTGTTGCCGGCGAACCTGGCCGCTCAGATCGGAGACTATCGGACGAGGACAATGGGCGGAGACCTAGAAACTTGCGCACCGACGAAGGGCGCTTGGAGTGTGCCGGGCTCGTCGGCGAGAGCGTGCTACTCGCGCCATCGTTGGTGGTTGTTTGGTGAAGATGGGAGTCTGCCTCGGAGTCAACCGATCCCTTTGGGGGTGGTGAATTCGCCGACGCGGGGAACGTGGCCGTCTTGGGAGTTGGATGGGAGGACAGCGGCCCTCCGCCTGGAGTGGGAGGGCGTGGAGTGTCAGGTGGGGAGTCGGGAGGCGCGGGGATCTGGGTGCCTTCGGTGAGGGAGAAGTTGATCGGAGTCAAGGTGAGCGGTTGATACTTGTCCGCAGCCATGCTGATGCGACTTTGACGATGGTGCGGCAGTCAATGGCAGAGATGGGAAATGTCGAATTACGAATGGCTCGGGTGGAGCGACCGTTGGCCTGCGAACGTCGCAGGTCAGGGTGTATTCTAATTTGATGGTTCAGGAGTTGATCCCGCGCGGCGGGACGGACAGGCCTTCCGTAGGGGATCGTGTGCACAGCAGTAATAGTGCGAGCAATGGCGCAACGTATGCTTTGCACCAAGGGGCTATTGGGATGGGGAGATGGCCAAAGTCATCAAAAGGCAGAAGAATAATAACGGCGCCGGCAAAACCGGGCGTATGCTGTTTGCTTTTGAGGACCCGTGGACCGTTGCGGAGAGACTGCAACGCGTGCACGGTCTGGAAGCACGAGGCGCCAATCAGGAATTGGAAGCTGCGCGTCCGTTTCGGGTCAGGGGGCTTGCAGCAGTGAATTCCCCGACACGGGAGTGTCCATTACCTATTTAACCATTACTCTCGTTGATAAATGCTATCAACATGCCTTTTGCTATGAGCCACCATCCTGTTTGCTACCTCATATATGTATACCGCAGCTTCCTATCTGGTAAGCGGTCCAAAGACAAATGCCACTCAAAACATTTTCAACTGAGGACAGCGTTTATTGCTCCTCGTAAACTTCTGCAGACACGTCGCCCAGTGAACGGCGCCCCTTTCTCACACCGTTGGCTTTGATGTTTATCTCGTCTTCCGTTGCTGCATTTCGTTCAAGTCCGCCATTTCATCAAGTAATTGAACCGTTTCAGCCGGGTTCGCGATCCATGCCGTCGTACAAGCCAATCGTGCCTTGAAATCATTTGCCCCCGCGGACAGAAATTGATCACCCACGTGCAGCGTTTTGCCTCCTTCAATACCCCCGAAGAATCGCTGGCATGCTAGGACACCCCAAGATTTATCGCCAATGTCAACGAAGACATCATTGCCACCTAGAGCATTTTCTGTCAGTCTTGATTCCTAGGGACACGATTGCACCATTACTCACCGTTGAAGGCGCAGAAAGGCAGACGATGCCCGACGGGAGACATTTCCTATACGATTAGATACTTTCAGCTTCCGTTTTACAATTGTAGACCTACGAGTATTTTTTGCGTGATAAGAACGGTCTCTTCGAGCGTCTCTCGACAAAATTTGTGTCCTGGCTGCGGTATTATTCCGACTGCTCTGTCCTTACGGACAACTGTCGCTTCCATCCGCATGTTCTTGACGGTGTCCCTAAGTGATGCTTCGGCAATGTCGAGTAGCTCTTTGATGTCCGATTCTTGCCATAGCGTCATCTCCGGAAGTAACCAGTCATTGCGAGAGACAAGCTTCAGTAGATCGGGGCAGTCTCCCGCAAACTTGAAGCAGTAATTACTTTCGCCTCCCAGAACGACAAGGTTCTGCTTGAACGATGGCGGAAAATCAGAAGCATGCACAGCATCAAGGAGGCCATAGAGTCTCTCATAGTAGCGCCGAGCTTCTGTGTATCCCGCCGCTGTTACTATCCCAATCCGAGTGCCGCTGCGCATGAGCCGTAGAATACGAGGGATCACTGGATTCTCTGGTGTGAGAGACTGTCCATCATCGTAGAGCGTAACATCTCCGTCGAACGTAACAAGGTCTATGGGTCCGTTTCGAACGAGACTCATGACCTGAGCCGTATTGAGGACAAGTCTGACATCGTTGAAAGAAGGCGGCACAAAGCGGCGCCAACTAATGAATCGGCGTTGATCCTGCCATATAAAGGCGTCATGAAGAGCGAGAGGAGTGAAGAACGTAGCAACCGATGGCACAAGAAGCTTGAGCTTCGACCTGTCATGGGTACCAGCCTTCTGGTGTGCAACTGCATGGCTTAGGTTAGAAGTAACCCTTCAGAAGCCGGCAGCTGGCACATATGGAATTGGGGTGAAGAGGCTCATGGTCGCTAACTTCGGACAAGATTGTGTATCTTTGGTAAGTTTTGAAAGGTGACGACCCGCAAATAATTCAAATCACCTACTGTGGTCGTTTACTATTTCTTCTACATCTCGCATTATTTCAGCGTAGCGTCGCTGCGCAATATTTGCCATTTGATCGACCGACTCGCGATGAGGTTCGAAGACGGCGGTTGGTTGTGAGTGGAGAACAAATGGCACAGCTAAGAGGCCCTACAGTGCATTAGATATTCCCCTTAAGCTCACTAGGGCCAGACTGATCCTACGACGCACCTTTATCCATTCAATCTAATATTTCTAGTCAGCGATTAAGGTGAAAAGCAGCTCAAAGTAGCACCACCTACCAATTGGTCTCGACGGTGCGTCTGCGCGGAGAAGATGCGTTAGTACGGGTAGGTGTCGGATCAGGTGGTGTAAGTGGTGAACACACCTTGAGGGCGTCTAGGAGAATGGTCAGCAAGCAAGTTCAGTAGAAGCTAGCCAGTGTTCATAGAGGCTTAGTGGAAATGGCTCGACTTACACTCTACTCTGTACCTTGTGGTCATGGTGGGCATACAGAGTGAATTGCAAAAAGGGCAGATATAATGTCAATGAGATACAGAGCGTCGTGACAGCTATGACAGAGCTCAGAAGCTAGAGGCAAGTAAGCTCCAAACAGCACGGGGACCGTATCGATAAACACGGCGCCCGCTAGCTGAAGAGGGGAAGGCCAAGGATGGTCATTCACTCGAGACGGCTGCAATTGGTGCTCGGGGTGACATTCCGACAATCCATGGACCTTCACACAATTTTCACCGTCACGCGATGCCGTGTGCCGCCGCACATTATTGTAGGTGACGGAGGGCCAACGAAATGTGAAAGCGAGAGCGAGAGCGAGAACATGGGAGTGGAGCGGCGGGGCGCGGCGTTATCGATAAGCGGCGCCATGGCCGGGAAGCTGCCGCGTCCGAAGTGTAAGGTATGCAAGGACAGCCGCACCTAGAAACGACACCACCTCCACCTCCATTCTACTTTCCACCTCCTCCGCCAAACCCTCCCCGCCCCCGCCTCTTCGTGTCCTCAACATGTCCGGTGCCAGAGCTGGGACGGTGTCCGACGTGGCCCTCCGGCCCTGGCCCGCGCCTACAAAGGAGACCCTTGATCGCGTCGCCCTGTTCAACCAGGTCCACCAGCTCACCACCGAACGAGGCCATCTGCGCTTCGTCACCGAGAAGACCCTCCAGGAAGAGATTGACGCCGGCAAGGATGCGTCAGAAGATGTCATGGAAGGCGTTGAGCAGGAAGACCAGAAGCCTGCGCCGACAAAGCAGGAAAGGCTCCAAGAAGTGGCTCGCGCCCAGCATGACATGTTTACCAAGGTAGAGTGAGTGTAAGCCTACACGCACCGATGTATGACACAGTTATTCTGAGCATCGGCCAGGTGGGCAACATTCTATGCCAATAACACGCTCGATCTAATCGCCTTACTCCTTTCGAAAGATCCCGCGAAAATGGTCGACAAGTCCTTTAGTCAACAGTTCAAGGAGCAGCAAATCCCCCGCGGGTCGTTCGGCTTGGACAAGGGGAATGCTCCCAAAATTGTCGGGGTTGAACAAGCTGTCGCTGAGATACAAGCGGCAGAGGACAACAAGCGGAGGATGGCCGGACGGGGTTCGACCATGAAAGCGCTCGACTGGTCCACTGAAAAGCTTCTCGAGGCTACAGAGCAAGTGAAGACAGAGGCTCGCAAAGAGGCCGCTTATTGGGAAGAGATTCTGTCCATATCGCAGAAGGGCTGGTCGATCCAACGATCTCGGAAGGATGCGCGCCACGCCCCTTACGCCGTCCGATATGGCTTTCCGGAAGGTAAGCTAAGTTGCGTCATTCTTCTTCCGCTTCCTAATCCCTCTGCAGCGAGCCAGCATTTCAAGTCTCGTGGATTCGCGCCTTTGCGAATGGACAAGGATGGTAGCATTATCCTGGATCCTGCGCTAGCCTTGCAGCCAAAGACGCTGCGTGTAAGAATCAGTGAAAACAGAAAGATAGTTGGCACTTCGACACTTCCTACTCAAGTGATTTTGTCGGGCTCGCCGTTCGAGAGGTCAATACAGCTCGCGAAAGATTCATTGTTTGAAGAGGAATTGTACCATGAAATCACTTTGGAAAGCCGACAATTGCTTGCTGCCGGGGTCGAGCTACGGGACTCTGTCATCAACGTGCTTGTACCTGACTTGAGCGGTAGCTCCATGCAACAGGAAATTCTCATCGATTGTATACCGCGTGAAGAAAATGCTTCAAATACTGAAAATACTCCCCAAACCTGGCTAGCTCATAACGTTGCCGAAGCCCTTCGAATCCTACTAGCCCATGAACACCACCTCCGACTTTTCCGCAGATCTCAGATACCGCCTACCTTGACTCAAGCAAAGCGACCGCCATCACATCCACCACTCCTTCGCACGCTTATAGCCACATTCAGACACCTACATGCCGTCGATTCTCTTCAGCGCCACCTGGACCTTGTGGTCAAAATTCTTGATAGTGCAGGCCTAAAAGCATCAACAAAAACAATCCGTGAGAGCTCGTGGAACAGTCTCGCAAAGATTATAAAAGAATCTCGGAGGAGTGATATGTCTCCAGTAGACCAGCTCCTCGGATTTTTTACTAAACCTTTAGATGGTCTGGCTACCTTGACTTTACCCTCTTCCCATGGAGCACATTTTGAACAGCTCACCATAACCACACGGACCTATATAGGCCATCCTACCTTTGGCTCAGAACACAAAGTCGCCTTGCCACCTTCTCTAATATCATCGCTCAACTTGTCTCCGGATCAGAAGCGCGAGTTTAAATTCATTTCTGTCGAAGAAGTGAAGTCGTATCTGGACTGGATAATATCTCTCGACCTTTCGCATGTCTTACTATCCAAGGAATATGGTAACAGGGCCAGCATTGTGGACCAAGGACCCAAAGTCATAATCGTATCAAAACCCGGGAAGAAGAAAGCCAAAAAGACCGTCGAGATCAAACTCGAGAATGGGAGACTTACAATTAGTGCTGGCACGACGGACCCCCTAACAAACGACAAGTCCGCCGTCGAGCAAGAATTCACGTGGAATGGTTCTAAGGAATCGAGCTCCTTTAAGGACAAAATCAAGAGTTTTGTTGGCTGATACAGAAGCCAATCATAAACAGTTCTAATGTTATTTTACAGCACAACGCTGGACCTCTGAAGAGGGAAGAGGGGCGTATGAATATTACATGTGATCAGTGCATTACATCCGGGAGTCCTCGAAGCGCCCGCATTAAGGCTCCCGCCAAGGAGTAAAACCCAGGGACGTACTCGCTTGGCTTTGATATAAACAGCCTTATTTATGGATGACATGGCTCAACAAAATGAGACCTATGATTTTGATTACAAAGGTACTGGACGTTACAGAGATTGAGGGGGTAAACTTTGTGGAGAACCAGTGGAAAGATAGTCCCAACAATCAAATTACCACTTAACGGTTACAGTTTTCCCTCTTCCATGTTTTTACGATCTTTAGTGACGTTGAGACTTATGTTTCCAAAATCCCACATGCCAACTACAGCCTATTTCATCGTAGGGAAAGTCACTATAAATCTTGCCTCCCTGCTTCACTCCGTGTACCGCACTACTACAATTCACTACGACTTACTATCAAACATTCCGGGTCAAATTGTTTATTTAGAAAGATCGCTCTCGTTACAAGGATGAGTTTCTGGGTCGCTATCTTCTTGTCCTTTTTGTCCTGGTTACAAAAATAGGTCTGTTATATGCACTTTTATCAAACATATGCGGTCGCGCAGCAATTGCCATTAGATTCCGGGGATAGTGGCCCGGCGATCGAACTTGTGTATTTTTATATTGCGATCAGTTCTCTACCGGTAAGTATTCGACATGTCAACTTCCGTTGTTGAATATTTGCAGGAATGGGATTGACGTGAAATTTCGTTGCAGGTATCACAGGATCAAGAGACGGCCGCAAGTTCTCAAGCTATCCTCCTGGCCTCGATGCTAACAGCACGAACAACAGATCCAACGGAAAATACACCGTCGCAGAGCTCACCAGCAATAAGACCCAAACTCCCTACCCAAACGCCAAAATCAATAATTCGCCCGGTAGATCGATCAACTGCACTACCTACCCAGCAAGTATGCCACTGCCTTTGCGCTACAGCTTCCTCATTCGCTATTTCTAACATTTCCAAAGGCGGCGCAAATTACCGGAACTATCTGTTAGGTGTACAATCCGTTGTCCTCGATCAGCTCTACCACCTCCATATCCTTGCCACAGGCCGCGCTTTCTGCTTACGGCGGAGAGCTGTTCTGGGGCCCGACGGGCGGGTGCTACCTATTCATCATCCCGACACACAGGTTTACTCGATCAATCCTTGAGCTCCGAGTTGTTGGCGCAGGCCTGAATAAAGCGTAGCGTCAACGATGGTTTCGAGACGGATTCTAATGGTTTTGTTTACCATGGAAATATGGAGCTACAAGCTATTAGCCTTTATAGTCCGGGAAATGCGTCCGAGGTGCTGTTTGTCCACTGCCCGAGGATTAATTGGATGGATACGCCTCTCTGTATTACCTCTTTCATAGTTTAGTGCAAAAGGCGTCCTAGAGCTAATGAGTAAGCAATGAGTGTTGCGGGTGATGGATATATTTATTTTATGGTCCATCAGCCGGTGTTCTCAGATGGTTATTATATAGGGACGAATCGGAAGGAGAAGCCGTTTGAGTTGTGGCGGGCGGGCAAAGTTGCTCGGTAATAGAACGAGAGTGTCTTTGCAGTGCTTTTTCTAGTATGAGATTCTGAGCTTGTGTTGGATTCGGCAGTAGGTCGGAATGAGTATGCAGACGAATTGTAGATAGCCTGGCGTCGTTGAAAACTGCACGTAGTGTATACCAAATGCGAGGGATGGCCTTGGGGTATTTCTTCTTGAACAGTCTACCGCATTCGTAGAGGTTCCGGTTGCGGCCATAACCTGCATGATATTGCCATAGGACCGTGCTGGAACCCATGATACACAAATTCTATATATACACCCATTATCCAAACCAGCATTCCTCTTTCGGGAATCATACTACGTCTTTCCAAATACAAAGATTCCTTTGCCCTCCCGATACCCTTCCAGCGTATCCTTGACCTTGGCAATTAGATCCTCGCCTTTGGTCTCCCACTCCCACATAATCTCATCAAGGGGGACATCCTTGAAGTCGCCCTTCCTCATCAGCCACAGCACATCCTCGACCGTCTTCTTCTTTGCCTCGGGGTTTCTATCTGCCCACTTGCTCACCCAGAACCCATCAAAGTGGATATCCTTAAAGATCAACATCGACGCCGGTATCGTAAGCGGCTGCTTCGACATAGCGCCGTAGGTCACGAAGTGGCTGGAACCCGCCAGCAGCTTC
Source organism: Lojkania enalia (assembly GCA_010094045.1). Taxonomy (NCBI): domain Eukaryota; kingdom Fungi; phylum Ascomycota; class Dothideomycetes; order Pleosporales; genus Lojkania; species Lojkania enalia. The sequence continues at coordinate 625,009 of ML986588.1, forward strand.
GCCATGGCCGTCGCTGCCTTGCCATTGACACAATTGAGCGCCAGGCGAATGGGCTCGCGCCCGCCGTTCGTCCACTCCTTGCTCATATCCCTGATACCCTGGGCCTGCAATTCGGCATCCGTGATGACGACATCCGCGCCGATGCTCTTCAGATCCTGCCGCAGCTTCTCCTCCTGGCTTTTCTCGTCGCGGGCGCGTATCACATTGATGCTTTTCAATCCCCAGGCTTTGCCTAACTGTATTGCCGCGCGGCCGACGCCGGAATTCGCACCGTTCTGGATGAACCATTCCCCCTCCTTCAGCGGCGTAAAGTCTCTCAGCATCCGGTAGGCCGTGCACGGATTCACGCTAACGGTGCCCGCCTGGATGGGCGTTATCCCTTCTCTGACCTCATCTTCCAGCTTCACAACGTCTGCCGGCGTGGCTGAGGCATGTGTGCGCCATGTGCCAAAACCAGGGCCCTTCATAATGACCCAGTCGCCCTTTTTGAAACCCTCGGCTTTCGCTTTATCGCCTAGCGCGATGACCTCAGCAACGCCCTCATTTCCGGCTACCGCGATGGGATTCACGGTCCCGAGGGCGGTTGTGAAGGTCGGTTTGGACGGGTATACGCCCTGGATTTGATTGATGTCGGCGGGATTGATCGGGGATGCGAGGAACCGGATGGTCATGTGTTCACCGTGAGGGGGGGGTATCGAGTGCCCATGTAGAGAGAGGACATTGGGCGGTTCTCCATAATCTTTAAATGTGAGGGCTTTGGCCTGTTCGTAGCCGTAGGCTGAGATATTGCGGCGCTGCGGAAGTGTAGACGAGGCGGAAGGGGCATGAATTGGGCGGCGTCGGAGGCATCGAAGCGATTGCTTTGTGGATCGAGTGAATATCGAGACTACCGGTGCCGAAGGAATTGTTCGGGATGCCATTGCGGCTGCTTTGAGTCTTCTGAGGGTGCAAGTGTGCGAGTCCTTGAAGATCGTCTGAGCTTCTGGAGATGTCGGAGCTATGACGTGCTTTCCAGCCGAGGTTGGTGGGGGCGTCAGGAGAAACAAACCAGGCCGATTGCAAGATACATGGGATGCAAAAAAATAAGCATGGAATCCAAACTACCATTTCTCCTATTCAAACGCACTCTTCACAGAGGATCCCCAAAATATAGTGTCGTAGCCCCTGCGTTCGACACTGAATCATACCAATATCTACATACATGCGAGGTGAAGTGAAGCCAGGTATAGAACTATTTCATTTCATCGAAAGCGTCCCTGGGTGACAAGCCTATTTCGTCTCTGTGGCCTTAGGGCGACCGCTAAGCATATCCACGATCACCTTCAACTCCATCCAAAACTCGTCAATAGGTCGCCTACGCTTCCAATCCGTTTCTTTCTTCTCGACTTTCTCCATTGGCGAGAAGAGGACTTTGGCGCCCCTCATTCCAATGACGGTTGCCGACATCTCCTATGCTCAGAGTCAGCATGCAGTCTGCTGTGAGGGTTTCCGCTCGTATAACTTACATCATCATCGATCTCCTTCTTGCTCTTGCCGGCAAAAGACTCAAGGTGCTGCAAGCTCTTGACAGCGAATCGCACTGCACGCACGCGGTCCATTGGTGATGGCGTTGTACCTTGCTGGAAGTGACCGGGTACACCATGCCGAGACTCGAACTTGCCCTTTCCGGCCTCTGCGATCATGTCGGCTATAATCTGCACAGAATACGTTTTCGATGCTTTCTCGTTGACTAGGATAATTTTGCCCGCACGGTTGTGCCCCTTGTCTTTGAAGAAGACGTCACGGAGGTGATCAATATCGCGGTCAAGCATCTTCAAGTTTATGCCTTGAAGGGGTTAGACCCCGGGCCAACTAATTCGTGGAGATACCAACTTACCGTCCTCAGGAGTGTACACTGCCAATGCTCCGACTGACAAGCCAGCGATTGTGGCAATATAACCGGACTCTCCGCCCTGACTAATAGTCAAACAAAGGTTAGCATGTGTTTTGATAGGAAGAAGAGGGCCCAAACACACGTCTCAATAACAAATACTCTTCTCCGCGAAGCGGAAGCAGATTGTCGACCTATACTCTATCAGCCAAATCTACTCTGGAGCCTTCATACAATCAACTTACAGGCATCGGTATAAGTTATTAGAGCGTTGAGGCAAGTATCGCTGCCGATGGAGTATTCAGTTCCAGGAACATTATTGCTGATCGAGTAAGTCGATACTCCTAGAGCTTGAAGATAATGATGAAGGGCAAATACCTAATGGTTGCTGGCAAGATTACCATGGGAATCTTGAATGCCTTGTAGTGTTCCCTTCCCCTACGTAATTCTGAGACAGCTGTGAAAGCCTCGAATCCACCTACTACAAATAGGCCTTGGATGTTGTATTGCGCGAATACATTGGCTACTGTCTCAAGATCCTCGGATGGCAGGCCACCTAAAAGCTTTCAGTCCGCTTTATCGCCTTCACAAGAAGCTTACAATGAGATACTTACGGTTTGTTCCAATTTCGGAGCCTCCTTTGCTCGCCCAGCTCTCGGCTTCAAGCCATGAAATATCTCGTACTGCGCCGAGAGGTTTGTCGCTGTGATGCCGGATAAGACCGGGGAATCCATTGTGCAACGCAACAGGTTGGTGACCCCTAGCAAGACAATATGCGACTGCGGCCCGAGTTGCTGCATTCATGCCACCAGCGGGTGCTCCTACGTGGATAATGCCAATTCTCATCCTCTTATCTTCCGGGAGCATGAGCTCCGGCTGCTCTGCGGCGGTAGTGATCTGGTAAGCCCGGTAATATTCGTGGAACTCAGCGTCTCTGAGTTCCATGGCTCTCGCGAAGTCTTTGTTTTCAATAGCTTTCGCGACCTCCTTCGTCTGGGCAACTGCTTCCAGGAGGGGGCGACGGACGATTTTGTTTTCAATCATACAGATAACAGGACTAGGTGTCTCTGGTGTTGCGTCGAGGACAGCCTTGATAGCCTCTACGCCTTGTAGGGTTGCTAACATTCGATCGTACTATATTCCCTATCCGTTAGTGACCTTGGAAAAGCATCTAGACCGTATATCACATACCGCAGCTGGTGTTCCTCCGCGCTGAACTGTTTTCGGTTAATGAATTAGCTCTTGATAAGTGGAGGAACTTACCATGACCAAGGGTAGTTACTCGCGTATCTAGGCCAGCCTTTTTTATAAGTAGATCCTTGACTTGGCTCGGTTTGATCGGGTTAAGGTCTTGATCATGAGCTCCTTCAGCGACGATTACAATTGTTTTCCGCTTTCCCATCGCCCGATGCTTCTTGATGACGCTGCACATCTCATCTTGCCAATTCTCGCTTGGCGGAGACTAGAACAGTTAGTGAGGCTCTCATAAAAGCTAGACCCAACGCACCTCAGGGATGAATATGAAGTCGGCTGAGGATAGTCAGCGAGTCCCCCTCGAACAAGTGTTAGACCTAACTTACCTCCGGTACTAACGCCAGCCATTAAAGCTAGCCATCCGCAATGACGTCCCATTACCTATATCATGATCAGCGGAGGAACTTCAAACCTAAAAGATTGCCCATACCTCGATCACGAAGGCGCGCTGGTGTGAAGTTGCCGTGGTGTCCACGGAATCTACAGCTTCGCAGATACGGGCAAGGGAGGAGTAGCATCCAATCGTAGCATCAGTCATAGAGAGGTCATTATCAATGGAGCCGACGAGGCCGACAATATTGAGGTGCTTGAAGGGGGTGATTTGCTCCTGGGTGAGCTGCTTGGTATCGACAAGCTCTTGGAGGAGGCCCTTCGAATCATTAGCTTGATGGGATTTGAATCTCCGTATAGAATACTTACCGGCCATTCAGCACGGAACTTGTCTGCACCTGTTAGGCTGCTGCAAGTTAGGACATAGCTCAAATTAAAGTACATAAAAGGGAACTTTCCTCCCGTCACCGCCGCAGATTACCAGCGCATCCATGCCCTTTGTGATCATATTCTTCGCTGGATGTTTAGGGTCAGCAAGATGTCGTTGAATATGGTGGCTAGTCGCCAAGCGTAATCCCGGCCCAGAAAGCGCACAACTCAACATGGCGTAGAGTTACATAGGCGACGGATATTCTTGGATGCCAGCTTACCTGCTTTCAGACGACCATTCCGCTGCATAAACTCCATGCACCGGGCTGTGCCAATCAAGGTTCCACCCTCGGACAGAAAGCCGCGCACGTCTTCCCATCCGACCGCTTTGATCATGTCGCCGCCTTTTACGAGTCCGTCATACCCTTCGTAAATACAATATGCTGGTTTCATCTGAGCATTCGTCCTTGAAACAATCTAGGTTGGCATAGGATACCTTCGCAGCCTTTGTGAATGGCCATTCGAACAACCGCTCGCTGCGAGATACATGATTAGCACAGATCACGGTATCACAGCACGATTTAAGAATACATACCACTGCGCCATTCATGCCCGGGCTGTCGCCTCCAGAGGTCATCTGCATGGATCAGCAACTGCAGTGGTTTGCCCCCCCAGCTCCTAGCTTACAACTCCAATTCTGCGCTTCTTGCCCGGGAGGGGCTCCGGCGTCTGCGGGTTCGCCATGGCGTGAGATGTCGACGGCGAGGACGGGAGAAAGGGTTCTTCGAAGGAGAACGAAAATGTGGTCGCAGGAGGGAGCTGTTTATGAGGTAAGTGGACCTCAGCGCGCTATAAGTGTCGGTGAGGGGAGCTCGAGTCAGGCTCGTGGAAGATTGTTGAGGAGCTGATTCTCGGCGCCAGAGTTCTATAGCGAAGGCGCTCGAATATAAGAGAATCGGATAGAGGAACAATAGAAAGGAATTGGTAGAAAGGGATAGGTAATGAGGAGAGAAACTTGCCCTTCCGTCGGGGCCGATAAGAGCTGCAGAAGAAGAGGTAGAAGGTGTGCGCCGCGTGCAATGACGTGGGGTCGCTGAAAAAGAAAACGGAGCTCTACAGGCAGGCCACACGCCGGCAAGCGGGGCAGATACGAGGCATCGCCGCGGCCGACGATCGTCGTGCCATTGTTGTCCCACCAGCTATGACCGTTGGACCACGACCAACTGACCGTTCGTCAGGTCTCTGTTCTCGCCGAACGCTCAGCAATTGCCTCCGGATTTGCCTTGGGTGAGGCTGCGGGCGCTCGTCCAGTGCATTGTGGCTGCTACCCCACGTTCCAACATCTCGTCTCCAGGGTGTTGCGGCTTTTTCATTCACATGTCCACGTGGAAGCGCCCTGTCTGGCTAATTCAAACCTTGGTATCCTCGTACATGATTCCTCGCGCATATCCGAATTGTAATGGTCACATGTTGGTACAGGGCATGTGAGTGGATCTACCTGACCAAAAAAAAAATAAATAAATAAATAAAAATTTCACTGAGTTAGCGGATAGAGAAGCTCACGCCCATTTCACGGGTACATTTCACATTTGGTAGCTTGTTGGCATTTGCGAGGGTGTAATGAATTCGCGAAACTTGACATTGGCTGGCCGCCGGGGTATCGAAGGACACAACTCTACTACGAACAATCCGCAATCATCTGCCTCAGTGCGCATGTCCGTTCCGTTCGTTATAGAGAGCCATATTGGCAAGCTCTACCTGAACCCGCAGGCTCTCGTTTTCGCTAGTCTTCTCTTCGATTTCTCTCGTGCGCTGCTCGAGCGCCTGTCGGAGCTCTTGAACCTCTCTCCGCAACCGTTCCAGTTCCGTCTCTTCTTGCTGGGTCACGGTCTTGAGCGCGTCATTGCATTGAGCGACCAGGATTGGGTCAATTTCTGGGTAGTTTCTTCTGCTCAACCCACCCCCGTTTTCGGCACCCTGCTCATGTCCATCTTCATGCTGCTGGTCACGGTCCGCCATTTCAATTTCATCCTCTTCTCTATCGCTGTCATTCATACCTTCGCCAATTTGCTGGCCTGCTGCCTTCCGCGCCCGCTTGATCTGTGCTCGAATATTATAAATGTCGCGTTTGAAGATCTGGATCCCTGGCAATCTCTCATTGAGAGCTTTGACCGTCCGTCCGACGCCTCTATCACGACCGTGCCCTTGCCCGCCCTTCCGTAGCATCTCTTGCTCAACAATCCTCCACACTAGACCGCCTCGCTCCAGGTTATTGATAGCATTACGTTCTCTATCTGGTAACTCAGTAAACTGTTCATCGTTCTCCTTCTCCTCGACATTGGATAGACCGTTGTTCACAGTGCCTAGCCTTTCTTTCTCCTCCTTAGCAGTGACGCCTCCCATGCCAACCCGGCCCCCTTGAACACCCCAAGTTCTCTTCCTTTGCATCGCCCACCCTTCCATGGATCGTCCCGGGTGATTGTGATTCGGCTCTCCAACTCTAAGCACCCAGAGCCCATCGTCCTGTTTCTTGCCCTCAACCCACATTCTGCATCCTGTCTTGTAACTCACCCGATTCTTCCTAACCCTTGTCTCCGGCGTAAGTTTGTGTGTATTTTTTGGCGCACCATAGCATACACAGGCCAACTTTATTCGTGATCGGTTCTTTGCTGTGGTATTGATGCTCAGGGCGTAACCGTGCGCCGAGGCGTGCGATTGGGCATAGTCATGAAGGGCCTGCCAGGAAGGATGCGTGCTCGGTGTGGGCGGAAGCATGTCGAATTGTCCTGGAGGTGCAGCATTGATCATCGGGAGTGGGGCGGGCGTATGCTGGGAGCGCAATTGCGGCGCGAAATTCGAGCCTAAAGGGGCCTTGCTTTGGGAGCCAATTGGCGATCGGTCGCTAGAAATCGCATGTTCGAAGTGTATGCCATTGTTCTGCATATGAGAGTTCGTGGTCGCCACATGGCTGACATCGTTATGAGTTATGGTAGCTGGTCGATGGTGGAAGGTCGACAAGCCATGTTCGGCTGTGGGGTCAGTATGATGGCTGGAAGGAGAAAAGTCATGGAAATGAGCCACTGGAGTAGTTATGTCCGCAGGTATTGTGCTGTACACAGGCACGTCCTCCTCACCATTGTGGGAGTGAAGCGCTGGCGACATCCTGACGGGCAGAGTTGTGGATACGGAGCAGTGTGGGCCGTGGTTCCGAAGAAAGCCCTCGTTGACGCCAGGGCTCTTCTAGATTGATGCAGCTATAAGCGATCACGTGTATTTGCGCTGCTTGCACACACCTACGAACGAGAAGCCTTCGTTGTATTTCAGACAGATTTTAGCGCAACGACCTGAAAACAAACAATCATAATCCCTACAAGCACTATTTATGTACTCTTATCATAATGCAAAGGAGGTATCCACCATCTCAAAATCAAGACCGCTCCGTAATATCCACCCACATGTCGTTAATAACCAGCAATCCCATAACATTGAAGACGGTCCAAGGCTGATAAGGATTGGTAATTGCGATATCAAAGTTTCGTATCAGCTCAAAGACCGCCTTGTGAATTTCAATCAAGGCGACCACTCTGCCCACACACATCCATCTACCGTAGCCAAAGATCATATCGTTGACCTTATACATGCGAGCCAATCGATCTTTCTCTTCAGGAACGCGCTCATCTACGAACCACCGCTCAGGTCGGAAGATTTCAGCATCTTCTCCATAGAGCGCTTTATTTAGTCTGTGCATGCCCCAGCTAGAGTAGCCGATCATGGTACCGCCAGGGAGGAAGTATTCCTGGCCGTCAACGGTCACGGCATCGCCACCTTTCGGGACGACACGAGAGAATAAGTTGGTTACCGGTGGATAGATCCTCATCGCCTCACGTATAACGGCACACATGTATGGCAGTCTCCGAGCGTCCGAGTCGGATATGATTTCTGGTGAAGCTGGTGCGATTCCTGCTTTAACTGCTCCATCGATTTCTGCTTGTAGCTTCGTATAGACTCTAGGATGGCTCATCACGAACAGCAGTATGATGCGGAGAGATGCGGCTGTGGTGTCCGATCCTGCAAGAATCTGTTCAAAGACCTCCTGGAATAGATCATCGCCTGATATGCCGTGGCGGATAAAGGAAGAAAGCATGTCGGAACGCTCTTCGGTCGATTTGAGAAGGCGCTGTTGGATACTCTTTCGAGCTTCCCTGTGATTTTCAGTAAATGAAATAGGCATTAAATGTAAAAGAAGGGAGTGTCTTACGCCATCATTCTACCAAATCCAGTGGCATCCTTCTCAGATGGGCTTATTGCAGGCCCGATTATCGGTAAGGTTCGAAGCCACCCGATACCCAGACCAAACGACAAGTTAGCAATCATGAGTCCCTCTTCACTAGCTTTGAGATAGTTATTGATGTCCTGGTCAGCCTTTAGGTCACCAAATGCCTGGCCTAGGCCGACGTGACTGATTACATCTAGAGTGAAGTATTGCATGACCTTGGCTAAGTTCATCGGTCTAGATGTGCCGGTCGATGCCGTAGGAGAGGCGTATTTACGAAACAAATCTACCAGCTCTTTAACATGGCTATCAATTGACGGTTCCAATTCAGGATTCTCTTTCCCGGCGTACTATTCTCATTAAACACCAATGTTGGTAAGTAGGTTGAGGGCCTTACCCCTGCAGCCATCTTCTTCCGTCGCGCATCGTGCTTGATATTGTCGCACTCCGTAAAGACATTATCTTTGCCTGCCTCGAAGCGAGCAGCATGGTAGTACCATTCTGCTCGTGTATACGGAGAACGCACAGCGTTGATATGCGCCCACAGTTCTGGCGAAGAAGTAATGAGATGATTTGGGGCTACGCGTGCGATGGGGCCTTTCTCCACGTTAGCCCCGAAATCCATTGTAGTACAGACCTGCTTTTTGATAGCTGTCTTGTCTTACCATATTTCTCGGTGGCTTCTCCATAATATCTATGAGAATCGCCACTAATAACCGCCCTAGAATGCCAAAGCCACGATATGCCAGTACTAGTAGGCCCTTTGAAGTGCCTTAGGCGCCAGTACTGGTAAAAACGAACCGCTAGGAGGTAAATGAGAGCGGCCGAGACTATCATAGACACTGGCCGCTGGAAAATATACGCTGGTAGCACGGTTGTCACCTCCGAATCCATGGTTTGATATGGGTTCTGGCCCTGAACGCCTGTCGCGAGCGGGGTATTATAAATGGCACTAACACTCTAGCCTAACTACAGTTTAGAATTAGCACGATCAAGCGATGGCGCCGCATTCTGCGGGTTGTTTCGGCATCAGGCATGGGGAAGCGAGTGGCTGAGGAGTTGAAGGCGACAAATGGTTTTACGGAATGATCCGAGAGTTAACGAGTTATCACCAAACGTGAGGATGTCGACTAGCGATTCCATAACGGGCCAGGCTTACTTGCATAGCCCAGGACGTTGCTTGGAAGAAGCCGACCGGATCTAGCCGTCTGCATTGCCCCTAGGATAGTTTCCCGCCGTCGCAACGTCCAACAAATGTGCATTCGGAAGCCCATGTGGAACAAGTGGCTCGGCGACGGCATACTTCAACCTCATGTTGCCCATCTCGGTCTAATTTTCTCGTTTCCACCCATCTTTTCGCGAAATACACATCTACAGATACGAAGTGCGGGTCACCATATCTATAACACATTTGCTTTTTCGGCATCAGCTCGAATCCTCATCAAGCCATTAGTAGATACATGCCTGAATGCACATCGGCAGCCTTCGTTAGCTCACGGGTAAATCAATAATTATGGCGAGTGAGCACGGGACATCGACACCATCTGAGCCTATCACTCAAACTAGTCCTATCCCAGTAGTGAGTCCCTGCAGACATATAAAGAGAGCAAAAGATCAGTATTATTGAGCGACCCAAAAGGAGCAAGATTTCGACACCTCTGATTCAGCATACGGCGATGACGATGACATATTAAGTGATACAACCTCGATTCCGTCAACCATCCTGCGACATCGCTATGAAAATGGTCGCAGATATCACAAGTTTCGCGAAGGCGAATACTGGGGTCCAAACGATGAACAGCAAAATGATCAGCTCGACATAGCGTAAGAACTCCGTTTATTGAACCACAACTCTGAAAGGTGCTGACTGCAGGACTCCAAGCCACCATATGTTCCTCATTCTCCTAGACAACAAACTCCATCTTGCTCCCATATCGGACCCCCAAAAGGTACTAGATCTAGGCTGTGGCACCGGAATATGGGCCATGTAAGTTTTCATCACTAGGTTGTCACTTATATCTTGCTTATCCTTTTTATCAAGTGATTTCGCCGACGAAAACCCCTCCGCAGAAGTCATTGGGGTAGATCTCTCTCCCATCCAACCGTCCTTCACACCCCCGAACTGCAAATTCGAAATCGACGACGTGACGTCAGACTGGACCTACCCAACCTCTCATTTCGACCTAATAAACATTCGATCGCTCTACGGCAGCATCGCCGATTGGCCCGCTCTCTACCAGCAGATCTTTATCCACTTAAAGCCTGGAGGTTACTTCCACCAGCTAGAAATGTCGATCCAATTCAAGTCCGATGACGGCAGTTTGGGATCCGATCACGTATTAAGTCAATGGTCCGACATTTTCCATGAAGCGGGCGAGAAGTTCGGAAAGAGTTTTAAAGCGGTGTATGACCTTGAGAAATGGGTAAAAGCCACCGGGTTCGAAAACGTAGTTGAGAGGTGGTACAAAGTGCCAGTTGGTGGGTGGAGCTCAGACCCGCATATGAGAGAGCTTGGGCGGTGGAACTTGCTGCATTGTACGCAGGGTGCAGAGGGGTGGGGTTTGTTTCTATTGACGAATGTTATGAAGTGGACGATTGAGGAGGCCAAGGTTTTTATTGCGAAGTTTAGGCAAGGGCTGAGAGACAGGAGTGTACATGCATATTTTGAGGTGTGAGTACTCATTCTATCGCTGTAATGATTGTTGGGATGCTAACTCTTTTGGTAGTCTTGTTTTATATGGGCAAAAACCTATTTTGGCTGGAAAAACATCATAGATACGTTCTGTTGCATTCCTGCTGGGTAGGATTCCTTTGCGTTTCAGTCTATTTGCCATATAGGGCATCTCGTTATCTTAAATGGATCAAGAGCCACTTTTTGTTTCTGAAATAGTTTACGTGGCCAAATAACTGGAAGATATGGTATTAACATATGTATAGCCGAACCCCTGTATTATTAGGACTGTTTCAAAAATGGGATTGGTTGAATCAAAAGACGTTTTTGCATCAATCCACACATACATCTCTTGAAAACACTTCATTATTCATTACAGGTGTAGATTTTACGAGTCACATACGGGTATAACAATTTGAACCAAAAAGCGCCTCAGAGCTAAATTCAGGCCCAAGCACATACAGTGTAGCATTGCTCTACGGAGCCTTTCCTAGCGTCTCTTTCATAGGGGTAGGCCCATTAGACTCTGGAACTGGCATAGAACTCGGCTCCGGCAGATGGGAGACGGAAGGCATATCACCAATAGTCGCAGTGCGTGTGCTGTTAGCCTCTTTGCCATCGCTGATAATAAGGGGAGGCCGAGGTTCATCCTTATCCTCGTTGCTGCCCTCACCCTTCCCGGGGAGCAGCGAATCGCCATCGTCTTTGAACGAGGAGGCACCACTAGCAAGGGCAGAATCTGGGTCTTCAGCAGCAAGCCTTTCTCTTTCAAGACGAGATTCTCGGCCTCGTTTATGGCAGTACCAGAAGACAAAAAGAAGAACTAGACTTTATCAGAATAGATCATGCGATAAGGCGAGTACAGGACAGGAGACTTACGGAAAACAGCAAGGCTCATCAATAGATTAGTACCTGTCATAAGGGCTGGAAATCTCAACTTCAAAAAGTTAAAGATGCTCTTGAGCATTGTTGCTACAGCGCCTTCCGCGGATATAAGTGATTTCAGGCTCGGGATTTTTGGTCGCTTAGACTTCTTTGAGGAAGTTCCCATACGCTGCTTGGCATCGAATCCTGGCTTCTCAGCCTGTGCAGCCAAGATTTCTGGCCCGAGTGCTGCGCTAATCTTCGCGGGCAGGCTCTTGACGAGATTCTGAAGGAATGGTGGGAGGTTGCCGTACATATTTTTCAGTTGATTTTCTGAGTCAGTGAGTAGCTTCTCGAGGTCATTGTACGCTGTAGGGACGCCATTGACGAGATCCTTGAGAACGAGCTTGAACTTCTCAAGGAGCTCCTGTGACTCTTTGGAGAAGCTAAAAACGCGATTATTTACTGCTGATAGGTTGAGCTGATCGAGAATCTCAGTGAGGTCTTGTTGTTCTTTCTCAAGTTCCCCTTCCGCGGACTTTGCAGCCCCTGCTGGGGAATGAAGGTCATCCGCTGCCTTCGCTTTTCTCTTGTCCGCTATCCTATCTTTCTTCTTATCCTTGGCTTCCCTCTCGCTCTCCTTGTCCTTGTCCACACTCCTCTTGAACTTGTTGTGTGCAAGTTGAAAGTACGACATGACGCTCTTCCTCCTACTAATGCCGCCTCCTGTGGCTTTCTCCTTCTCCTTGCCTTCGGACTTGTTAGAGTCCTCTATATTGATTTCCGGGGGGCTCATTGGCAACGAAACCTTGACCGCTTCGTCGATCATTGCGTCCTGATCCTCGTCACCACTCTCCTTGCTCCTATTGTTTATCACTCTGGCGGGGCGTTCGGGAAGAGGAGGTGGAGTGCCTTCGGGCTCCCCTGCGATTGCAGCAAGGCGCTCAAGAAACCGTTGGTCTTCATCATCGAGGACTGGGGACGACGGGGACCCTCTATTAGAGGGATAGGCGACTTCTTCGGATTGCTTGGACTGACGCCGTGCTTTCTTGACATTGAAGTATGAGAGACCTGACATGGCACAGGTTGAGTTGGGTTTTCTAATGGTGCTTAGTGCTTAGTCGTATGCGATAGCCGCTGAAACTGCAACCCACATCTTTTTGCGGGGGCGGATTAAGTAGCGACGCTAAACTATTAAAAGCGGGCGGGATTTGCGTTGCACAGCGATTAAATGGAGTTCATCTAGCCGCTGCCAGGATTATGAGGTTGATCTTAGGATTGTCGTCATCGACAGGGATGAGTTGCGGCTAGCCTACGCCGCAGGAGCCACAGCAGCCACAGTCACGTGCTCCTTTGCTTATTGTATTTCTTCGTCTTCATCTTTCTACGAGACTAAGACAAACACCAATCGTACAAATTAATTAGATTCTAGACCGCGATCCAATCTCATAAATAAGCTGTGTTCTCCTTCGCTCCAGAAAACGAGGGAGATTGCACATGCATCAACACCCGTAAACCACCTCTTCAAAATCAGAGGCAGCGACTCCCGCACCGCTCTTAATCGTTTCTGAAAGTATTTCCTCATGTTGGAGTATAGAATAGATGGTATCTTTGCATTAAGCGTTAACCGATGGAGAGTGCAAACAGCAACAACCGCGTGCCGTTAGTGCGCCAAATCTAGCAGCTCCTGATCACCCCCAGCTACTCTTGAACGACCTAGACTACTCACTGGTCTGCGACCTACCGCAGATTTCCTCAGTCCTATGATATCTATCGCACTCTGGAAACTGAGAAAAGAATATAATTGATTGGGGGTGCAAAACCGCCGCTACGGCGCGCTCTACGCCGCCTCAACCGATGTAAGGAAGTGATTGTGAGCATGTTTGACGGTGGCCTTTCACCGACTCAAAAAACAGCACGAGAGAAGTTTTATCGCTACCTTACTAGTACTAAGTGCCCACATCGTCTCCAGGGTGATAGTCTAGCTATTTACGTATAAAGAAACGCCCCCCCCCCCCAGCAAACTTCTCTAAAAACTCACTTCTCCCCACCTTCGAAACAACAGCAACGTCCTCTTCCTCCACAATTGCTACTTTACTAGTAATTCAGAGGATTAGGCGACCCTAGCATATATCCGGACATTCTGAACGCCGACACTGCTGCGCTATTTCGAGTTGATCTCTTCCTGCATAAAAGCGCTCACCTTAGATGCTTCCTTCAAATCCAAACGAGGACACTGATAATCCCAGGACGGAAGGCGTCATACTCCGCCAGTTCAGCTCGAGTACTGCTATGTCTTCTCAAGCTCTGAGCCGACTTTGGTTAGTCATGTTACAACAGGAGGCATGTCGATTCGCACGGTAATGTTTCCCGGTACCATGCCAGGCAGCCTATGCTTCTGGTAGTATACTACTGGCCCATCATTGCTCCGATGCGCTTCTCGACGCACCTCCCCTTCTTTATATCCTGCATGGAGATGCGCTAACACCGTGATAGGGCCCCGTTATTTATCGGCGGTGATGCTGGTAGGTGCAATATTTGGCTACATCAGTATCAAGACTAGACTGACTTGTTACATCACAGCCAATGATGGTGCTGATCTACTCCACTTCGACGATGAGATGGCCGACACGCCAGCTTCTGCGCAAAAGAATCCACCAGCTGTAGATGACATTAATAACGATGATTATGCTGATGTGAGTTTCTTTCCTTCCATCGTGATCCAGGTGCTAATACAGCATAGGAGGATATGAACGACAGTGCCCTTGGTGGCATCAAGAAAGTTCACTCTGCTGACGACGATGAGGACGACGACGATATGGCTGATGACGAAGACGGTACCAGCGGGTTCAATGGCGAGGGCATGAATTTGACCACCACCCCTCGCAAGTCTCAGCCTGCCTTCTTTGAGCGATCCACCAAGGCCGCTGAGCGCGCAGCACAACGTTCTACTTTCGATGAGAACAATTCCTTTCTGCTGCTAGATAACCCCGGCCTTAATGTTCGCACTCCCTCCCGAGTTCCAGGTTGCTTTGGAAAGCGTGATCGAGGCAAGGGTGGAGCCCCTCCTGCGTACGCGAAGAGGGTCACTGCAGACTTGGACTCGGACGATGAACTGATGATGAACTTGAAAGATAGCGGCTTCAGCGACCAGCAGATTGCGGATCAGCTTGCCGACGAAGGACGTGTCCGCTATGATCGCAAGTCGATCTGTACCCGTATCTTTAGAATTCGAGAAAAGCAGGCCAAGCTCATGGATGATATGCTTGAGCAGGGACTTGTTGAATGGCAGTATCCGGATGTCAGTAATTCCCCTCCGACCTCCTCACCCCAGTCATTCTCTTTCCGGATGGATCTAAAATAGACATTGAGACTAACAATTATGTAGGACTCTCTCCTTATACAAGCTCACGAACTCGCCGAAGCAGAAATCAGCACCGAAATTGAACGCATTCGTTCGCAGCGCTTCCGCAAGGTCTCGGAACATATGCGCAAACTCAACAAAGACGCTAAGTGGTCCGCAAAAGCCTGTCACGACCGCTATACCGCTCTCATGGATGGTACAGCTAAGATCCCCTCACAACAACATGACGATCCTGAGGCTCGCCGCCGCGAACTTGAAGCTCGTCGCGCGGCCTTTGAGCGGGCCCGTCTGGAAGAGCGGCAAGTCCAAGAAGAGAAGGCCACTCGTGCTCAGAAGATCAAGGAGGAAGCGAGGCTGAGGAGTGCACAGAAGGCTGAACAAACGGCGCTTGCTAGGGAGCAGAAGCAGAAAGACAAGGCAGAGCGCGCGATGAAGCGTGCGGCCCAGCAACAGCTGAAAGCTGAACGTGCCGTAGCTAACAGAGTCGCGAAGAATAGTCGTCATGAACATCTCAAGGCAAAGAAGGTCGCGGAACTCGAAGATGAGGAGAATTACAGTAAAGCGCATGTCAACGAGTCTGGCATCAGTGTTGTTGATCCCAAGAAGCCAGTCCCCGGTGAGAAGGATCCGCGTTCTCATCTCAGCCTAGAGGACCTAAAGAGGTTATGTGCGCACCGTGGTGTGAATTCGGAGGGCAAGAGTCGAGAGGAGCTTACCGGGCTGTTACAGTGTGTCGATGAGGCGTTCAGTCTCAATCAGCTCAAGGCTATGTGTCGTGCCAAGGGCCTCAATACTGCAGGTACTAAAGCTCAACAGCAGCAGCAGCTTGCCCTAGCTGAGGCGAGGAGTTATGCATCGTATGTTAAGGGCTTTGAGCGGGAGCAACCTATTGAAGGAGGTAAGGTCAAGTCTACGACTGAGTTGATCGATCTCGGATCAGGTGACGAGGACGAGGATGAGGCTATGCTGTACTAAGCTGCATGGCTTCAGAACGTAAGCAAAATTGTAGTTGGAGTTTCCGGTAAAGATGTATTTGCACATGCGAGTCCTCCATAGACAAGATTCGGCTACGTGGCTTCAAGCGGTAATGCAGACTCCGAGGAGTTGGAGATGAGCATGTGTGCATGGCTTCATAGTGTCATAATGCTTCAGGTACTGTTTAAGTATGCTTGAACTATGCGTAATGGTAACGACGATCGAGTTCGGGTTTGCTATTGCAGAGGTTCCGCGTAGAGGAGTCTATCAAGTATAGATTCCTCCTATAGTATTGACTTAAGTCAATATTCGTAATGTAGGCTCCTTATCTCACTTATTTCTACTATGCTAGATAACCCATATGTATTCTGTATAGACAATCTGTACTATAAATGCCTCGGATTCCAGTGCTAAGGTCGTCAAGTGAGCTTCATATCGGTGCCCGGAGCCAGTTTGGCTTGGCTAGTCTTGCCTTAGTAGGCGAATATATGTGGTCTTCGTTCAATGCGATGAGTGCTTAAGGCTATGCCTCTCATGAAGATAAAAACAAAAATTCATATTCAGAACTTGGCCAAGAAATACTCGTTTTATGTTACGTTGGGAGCATAACCCAGATCTAGTTATTAGAAGCCGGCACGCCTTACCCATCTTAACACTAAAAATATAATGCCTAAGCTCCATCGACGGACACTAATAATAATATCGACTTACGCCCAAGGATATCCTTAAACATCCTTTCAACACAACGCGCATAAGACATTCATTCCCAAGCCTCCCTCGGAAATACCCAATAGTGCAAGGCGGAGTTATGCTGCACCGAGATGCGGTTGACATCGATGGCTTATCCCTAGCACTAGGCGGGCCACCCCGCATTCGTAACCCCAAACCCCGCATATTGTACACTCCGCTTCCGCACTCCATCTATGACGCTATGCTACAATTGTCATTAGATAGTTGTCGTGCGGTGTATTCCCGGGACATAACCGACCTTTCACAATGGATGGACCTACTTTCGGAAACAATTTAAAGTTAATTCCACGTACACGTAGACGCACTAAGAGGACGAATGAAAGGAGTGAAAGGCAAAGGGAGAAGATCGACATATTCTAGGACTCTCACAAGGATTGTTCATGGTGTTGCGGACAATTGGGTGGTAGCGTGCGGGTGCTCAGTCGTACGTTAGGCGGTATATAACCAGGCTCTCCGCTCTGTATTTAGTTATAAGATAGACCATCCGGAACGCCGGATTGTGCTACCGCAGCTCGCTTTCTACGTTCGTTCTATCCATTTGTCTAGTCAATCAGATATACACTTTTCTTCCTTTCTATAATGGGTCAGTTCAAACGGGATATCAGCGGAACAAATACGGATTATGCAAAGACCAAGAATGACACCTACGCGGATAATCTCGAAACCGAGGTGTTGATTGTTGGTGCTGGCTTTGGCGGCATCTATCTCATGCACAAACTGCGCCAATTAGGTTTCAGATGTAAGATATATGAAGCCGGTAAGAACATTGGAGGCATCTGGCATTGGAATTGTTATCCAGGCGCACGAGTTGATAGTCAGATCCCGATCTACGAGTATTCCATGCCCGAAGTTTGGAAGGTACGTGTAAGATTGATTGTTTCTGAGACTGGAAGCTAAAGTCTTTGCGTTAGGACTGGACTTGGTCGTGCAGATACCCGGGTTATGAAGAACTCCGGAAGTATTTTGACCACGTCGATAAGGTGTTGGACGTTAGGAAAGACGTTGCATTCCAAACTCGTGTCGTTGGCGCCCAGTTTGATAAGCCGTCGGCGAAGTGGGTTATAAAGACCGAGGATGGTCGAACTGCAAAGGCGAAATATTTCCTGCTAGCAACAGGTTTTGCGGCGAAGCGACACTTCCCAGATTGGATGGGAATGGACAAATTCAAAGGCGAGATTCATCACTCGTCCTTTTGGCCAGAAGGAGTAAGCAAGCTTTCAGTCCCCAGAAAGAGCATACCAATGCTAAGCTCATCTTCAGGTTGATGTTAAAGGAAAGCATATAGCGGTCGTTGGCACGGGCTCGACTGGCGTACAGATTGCACAAGAGACATCCAAAGACGCCGCTTCCGTTACGGTCTTCCAGAGAACCCCGAACCTAGCACTGCCGATGCAACAGAAGCCAATAACAGAAGATGAACAGATCAAACGAAAGGACCAATACGCTGAGGCCTTCAAATACCGAATGACCACATTTTGCGGTTTTCAATACGACTTCGTAGATCGCAATACCTTCGACGACACTCCAGAAGTTCGTGAGGCGTTTTATGAGGAGCGTTTTAGGCTCGGCGGTTTTGAATTCTGGCTTGCCAACTATAAGGACCTACTTTTTGACAGTGATGCAAATAGGGAGGCATACAACTTCTGGGCAAAGAAGACGCGCGCAAGAATATCCGATCCAGTGAAGCGCGACATTTTGGCACCATTAGAGCCTCCACACCCCTTTGGCACAAAGAGACCGTCTCTGGAACAAAACTATTATGAAATGCTAGACAGGCCGGAGAACGAGGTTGTTGATATTAACATGACGCCGATCATCGAGTTCACTGAGATTGGCATCAAGACTGAAGACGGAAAGCACCGAGAATTCAATGTCATTGCTCTTGCAACAGGTTTCGACGCGGTGACGGGAGGGATGAAAAATATGGGATTAAAAGATGTGGATGGCATTGAGCTATCTGAGAAATGGAAGATTGGAACGTGGTCCTACTTAGGGATGACGTGTGCTGGATTTCCGTAAGTACCAGATACCAGGCGCTAGAACCTTGCTAACGATCGGTAGAAATATGTTTTTCTTATATGGAGCGCATGGTCCTACAGCCTTTAGCAATGGGCCTAGTTGTATTGAATGCCAAGGCGATTGGATTGTAGATGCAATGAAAAAGCTCAAGGATGAGGATATCAAGTATATTGACGCGACAAGGCAGGCGGAAGAGGAGTGGCACCGGAAGGTTACCGAATTGTCGGACAAAACCCTCTTCCCCGCTGCTAAATCATAGTATATGAGTGCTAATATACCAGGTAAACCTCGAGAGCAGCTGAACTATGCTGGCGGTATCCCATTATATGAGAAGGAGTGTAGAGAGGTGTTGGAAAACGGGTTCCAGGGCTTTATCACTGCATGAGCTGTATGGTCATATTTTAGTTGTTTATAGCATACAGTAGCTAGAGTTCTCGGTGCTAATTGTTGTAGTTCATAAAGAACATCCGAGGTTAATAGGAGCGTGAACGTTGTGAAAGTTCAGTCTCACATGCTCGGGTTTTGTTGCGGCAGCTAGGGACTCGTCTATGTTGCTTGTAGATATAGTTTACATGACCGCCAGTTCGGCAACAGTTTTATCGAAACAGCACTTTAAATGCGATCTTCCTAATAAGAATTCCCTGATCTTCCATGAAAATACATTGTTCTAACCGCCTCATTTAGTAATAGATTTTTTTTTTTTTTTTAGAAGGATCCAGGGACTTTTTTTTTTTTTTTTTTTTTTCAGAGAATATTGCTGATGTTTCTAAGTCACTTTGCACCTTGGCAGGTTACCTTCAATTTTACTCGCTTAGTAACATTACCTATATTTTAAAATCTACAAGAAGCCTAGGCGGGTCAGCGGTCAGGCTCGTGCACGAGTCGGCGCATCATGACGTTTTGAGCCGCTGACTGGTTCCTGAAGGTCGTCGATCAATCTTCTTCCCTCATGGAACTCTCGCGCCTCTACTTCAACTCGTTTGCTGTACCATGAGGTTGTCTTCCAGCCTCTGCCGTCAATGTCTCCGCCGCCCCACACCCCTCCTCTCACGGCCACGGATGCGACCATTCACTTTCGGCTATTCCTTACTTGCTCGGCGGACATTTGCAACACCGAAATTTCCAGGCAGAACTATACTACGGTCTGGTGGGGCGGCAGCAGCTTTGAGTACACTTGCGTTGGTAGCAATAGGGAACCATGGCTCGGGAAACGGGGAGAAGACCCATGAAGAGGCCATGCTGGAGGCTTCGAGGCGGGAACTGAAAGAGCAGGTGCCAACGCGATTGCAGAACTCCAAGAAGCTACGACGAGAGATATACTTCTTCGTTGACACATATGTCATTGAGCCTATATGCACGGGCTTACGCTTCTTACATCTAGTCATTATCTTCGTACCGGTACTGGTTACTGTTCCGGCGATATGGCTTGGAAAGCGACAGCCGGACAGGGATAACGAAAGAAGCGGGACTTTGTGGTGGTACAGATTTCTGGTGAGATCAATGGAGCGTGCAGGAGCCGCTTTCATAAAGGTAAGACTCACACACAATGGCTTGAGCGCGAGTTGACTACTTGTAGCTTGGTCAATGGGCTGCCTCCCGATCGGACATATTTCCCACAGAACTCTGCATCACCATGTCTACCCTACATTCCCATGCTCCAGCACATTCAATTGAAAGGACAAAGAGGATTGTTGAAAGGGCCTTTGACGGGCGACGATTCGAAGATATTTTTGAGGAGTTCGATGAGAGCCCTCTGGGTGTAGGCGCTATTGCCCAGGTATATAAAGCAAAGCTAAAGCCGGACCTTGCTACGCCAGAGTATCTGCAACACGAGCTAGACATTCCGACCCTGCCGCAAAGGATACGGAAGAATGTCGATGTGACTTTGAAGAAAATTCCCCATAGGGTGCCATCAAGTCATGTTGCCGTCAAAGTATTACACCCGAAAGTTGAGCGGATAGTGCGAAGGGACCTCAGAATCATGGGTTTCTTCGCTGCGATTATTAACGCTTTACCCACCATGGAATGGCTTTCGTTTCCTGATGAGGTCAAACAGTTTGGCGAAATGATGAGATTACAATTAGACTTGAGGATCGAGGCAGCCAACCTGACACTGTTCCGTCAAAACTTCAAGAACCGCACTACGGCCTGGTTTCCGTATCCATACACGGAGTACACAACCCGCGAAGTCCTCATTGAGGAGTTTGCACAAGGAATCCCACTTGAGGACTTTCTTCAGAATGGCGGAGGTGTCTTCCAGAAAGATCTCGCTGACGAAGGATTGAATGCATTCCTAACCATGGTTCTCATCGACAACTTTATACATTCCGACCTGCACCCTGGAAATATCATGGTTCGCTTTTATAAGCCGGAGAAGCTCGATGTGCCCATCTTCAGCCGGGCCGAAGGTAAGAGGACAGGTCCAGAAGAGTCCCCGGACGTAACAGAGGAGGTACTTCAGAGGCTACGGCCATACAAGAAGAAACCTAAAGAGTGGGTTGGCCAGCTCGAGCAGATCGATAATGAAGGGTATAGGCCGCAGATCATCTTCATTGATACTGGACTAGTTACCGAACTCAATGCTACAAATAGGACTAACTTTTTGGACTTATTTAAAGCTGTTGCCGAATTTGATGGCTATCGAGCGGGCCATCTTATGGTGGAAAGATGTAGGCAGCCAGAAGCTGTAATTGATAGAGAAGTATTTGCACTGCGCATGCAGCATTTGGTTTTAGGAGTCAAGAGTCGGACATTTGCCTTGGGCAGCATAAAAATTGGTGACATATTGAACGAAGTACTGTCGATGGTTCGGAATCACCACGTGCGTCTTGAAGGAGACTTTGTCAATGTCGTATTAAGTATCTTGTTGCTTGAAGGTATCGGAAGGAGTCTCAACCCCGATCTTGATCTTTTCGCGGGGTAAGCTGATATCTTTGCTGACAGGTTTTTGTACAACATTGACTGGTTCGCAGGGCTCTCCCAATCCTACGGCAGCTTGGTACTCAGAGCGGTTCTTCGCTGATACGTGGAGGTGATTTCTCAATGCTTAAAGTTTGGGCTGGACTCGAAGCCCGCAGCTTCTTGCAGGCCTCAATCGAAACAGTAAGTGAAGACTACGCGTTTGGCAATTCGGTACTGAATGAGCCCCGTAGGTTGAACGATGTGTCAAATATGACCAGCTCTCTCCCAACATCTAACCAAGGGCCAAATAAGTAGCAAATTTCTTAACAGTATACGAGTATTTCGAGGCTTCTTGGCTACCGATTTCTTCCCGATTTCGAGCTTCTACATTTATTTACTACACAGTCATGGTCAAGGGCTTGGTCTTGCACAATGAATTATCGCAGTGCTCTCCTTGCACTACACTTTTTTACTGATACACGGTCAAGTTCTTCATATACATATACATATATATATACCTCCAGTTGTATATATTTAGAGCATTGCAGGCGTTCAGGCAATTGACAGAGCAGGTTGTTAGAGCTATGTAAGAGTAGGATTACTTTTAGATGGTAGAGGCACACATGCGGTACGATATAAGATATTAGGTGTGGTCCTTGGCTCGAGCATGTCGGGGGAACCTCGGCATGCCGACAGGGTTCGTGCTTGAGCTCCCATACGTCATAGTTCCGCTGAAGCTAGAGCTCAGGTGAGCTGTGCAACAAAATAGCAATACGTCCCATCTCACAATCAGCCTCCAATAATTTCGAGATCTTCATATTTCGTCACCATTTCCGATTGTTTAAACCCTGCCTGGTGTGTTCTATTCAAACTAGGACTGCTTTCTTTATCAGTCTACCCCTACTGCGGCGCCGCTCAACTGCAATCACATTGAGGAATACAATGGTAGAACCAACCATCGCCGGAGCTTTATACACAGCCGAATCTCTCCTCGAGGGTGCCGTTGCCTTTGCAAAAGGAATCACACACCCGACCCTCCCATTAAAAGCAAACCTCAGCCGCATAACCGACGTCCCGCTCCCGCGTTCCCACCACACGTTGTCTGTAGTCAAGGGCCGCGCTTACATATTCGGCGGCGAGACTTCACCAGGCACCCTCGCCGATAATGCCATGCACATTGTCATTCTCCCTTCATCGGGCGTCACAACGGCAGATTACACCTCGATTGCCGCGCGACCGATGAATACCGGCGGCGAAGTGCCCCAGGCGAGGAAAGGTCACACGAGTGTCGTAATTGGCGACTCAATATACATTTTCGGCGGCGAGGGAGTTGGGGATGAGATGGGCAGGATATGGGTATACAGCACCACGTCCAATTCCTGGTACAGTCTTGACCCAGCGTCGGATTCTCCGTGCCCTTCGCATAGGTACGGGCATGCGGCAGCGATCTCGGAGCTCCCGCCGCCAAGAGATGAGGTTGTGTACCGGGAGCGAGCGCCACAGAGACCGGCCGATCCGGCGAAAGTCGTGCCTGAGCCCGCGGATCCGGATACTTGGGGAACGATGTTTGTAGTTGGGGGAAGAAGTTTGACGGGGGAGTTGATGAGCGATGCGCTGGCGTTTGATGTTAGGACGAGGACGTGGTCGAATATTCCAAGTCCATTGGGACAGCCGAGGGAGGGCGCATCTATGACAATTGTGGGTAATAAGCTGTATAGGTTTGGCGGGAAGGGAATCGAGACAATTGCCACTGGGGGTTTACAGGCAGTCGATGTAAGTCTTGTGTGGAAGCATGCTGAGGACGGCACAACGCCTTTGACGAGCGGATGGGCCTGGGAGGAAGTTGAGCATGTAGAAGGTGAAGCACCGCAGGCTAGGTCGGGAACTGGCTTAGAGAGTGTAACGACTGGACAAGGGAGGCATTATCTCATCGCGCTGGGAGGAGAGGGTGAGGACGGCAGGTTCTTCGATGATATCTGGGCATTTCAGCTGCCATCTGAGCGGCAAACAGCCGCTGCAGCCAAAGATTCAACCCGATCTTCAGTCAAAGCCTCGACAAATGAGGGGAAATGGGCAGAAGCAAAATATGAGTACCTAGACTCAATTGGAGAGGAGGAGAAGGAGATCCCTGGTGAACCGAAACATGGATTGGGCATACGAGGACACTTCGCCGTAGCGAAAGGTACCGAAGTTGATGGTGCCAGTGTAATTGCCTGGGGAGGAGTGGATCAGGCTGGGAAGATCCTGAGCGATGGGTGGCTTGTCACCGTCGATAGGTAGGAGCCGGGTGCGGTGTGGAGCTTCGAGCATGTTGCGGCAAGTTTCTCTTTGCATAAATATATATAAGCGCATACCGCTTGCTAAAAGAATGGCACTTTTTGAGCATCACTTTTCTTTAGTGATAGTCTCATCGAGCTGTGATTTCCGCTGTAGATTCTGCATTGTATCGACCTGCAGCAGCAGGTATTAAAAAAAAAGCAAAAAAAAAAGGTGGTAGCTGGTATTGGGGGGAGGCCGTTTGCGGGCACCGCTACGCCGGTACCGTTGTGGAAGGCACGGCCGTCATGGTGAAGGCGTGCGATTTGTATCAGAGAACCTCTTTACTGGGGTTGCACCCACATCTCCTAGAATATATCTGCTACGGCGGCCTACTTGACAGGTCGGTGCTGAGTCAACACGGCAGTTCGCCAGACTGTGTGCATAATAACGTGGGGTGGATTCCACCAGGCCTTTCTCTTAGCAAGTGTGATGGGGCTTTACCACCACCGGAATGGACTATCCGGGAGCCGCGATCGCAGAGAATCAGAAGGAACACGCGGAGAGAATCGCACGGGTAAAGCATACAAAGTAGGCAGTAGACTGATTAGAGAAATACCAGATGAGACCGATTACGGAGATGGATAGGCTAACGGAAAAGTTCGCGTTTCATGCTTCTAATTACAGACATAGCGCACGCAGAGCGAACATTTAACAGACAGACGGAGGCAAAACAAATAATACATATCACAGCTCACTCAATATGACCGAACGTGTCTTTCTATATCTTCAAGAGGACGCTCCGGTCGGCACCCTTAGCCAGGGTCAAAAGTAAAATGATGTCAGCCGCATGCAAAATACAGGATATGTGCTTAGATACCAAGAGTGAATTCTACACCCACGTCAATATCGCGGGCCATCTTGACGACTTTGGAGAACTGGACCGACTTCTCGGCCGCAGACTGTAGGTCATCGATAGAGAAGATCTTAAGGCCGGAATCATTGATCTAGCCAGGTTGTCAGTTTGGCTCTCTTCTTAAAAAATTGAACTAGTAGAGTGCTTACAAGCTTCTGTGCCTGTTCCATGTTTGTACCCTGCAACCTGGCAATGACTGGCGTTCTCAAGTTCATGCTCTCAACAACGGAGATGAGACCCTTGGCAATAGCATCACACCTAACAATACCGCCGAAGATGTTGACAAAGATGGCGGTGACCTTGGGATCGCTGGTGATCAAGTCGAAGGCCTGTTTGATAGCCTCAGGCGTAGCACCACCTCCAACGTCTAGGAAGTTAGCTGGGTTTCCACCGTTCAGCTTGATGATGTCCATGGTTGCCATGGCAAGACCGGCACCATTGACAAGGCATCCAATGTCACCGTCTAGCTTGATAAAGTTAAGACCCCACTCGCTGGCCTTTACCTCATCAGGATCCTCCTGAGTGATATCTCTCCAAGAAAAGACCTCCTTCTGACGGAACTCAGCGTTGTCGTCAAAATTGAGCTTGGCATCCATGGCGAGGACCTGGTGGTCGGTGGTCTCAGACAGAGGGTTAATCTCAATCTGCGTAGCGTCGCGCTCCATGAAGACCTTGTACAGCTTCTGAATCGTGTCTTTTGCATCCTCAATGCACTGTTCGGAGAAGCCAAGTTCGGTTGCAATATTGCGGGCAATCTCGTCGGTGACGCCTTTGTGGATATCGATGTAAGTGGTGATGATAGCTTCGGGGTGTTCCTTGGCCACAGTCTCAATATCCATACCGCCTTGGGAGGAAGCGACGATGACGGGGCCTTGTGAAGCACGGTCCATAAGGACAGCGAGATAGACCTCTCGGCGCGCAAACTTGCGCTCGACGATGTACACGGCATTGCAGAGCCGGCCCGCAGCCCCAGTTTGCTTGGTGATGAGCTTGTGACCGATCATCTGGTCGGCCAAGATGGATGCTTCTCGCGCCCTTCATGCGTCGAACGTTAGCTCTGACTGAATACGCTAGAGTGGAGCATACGCACGAGTAGACGACTCTAACACCGCCCTTGAAGCCATTGTCAAAGGTACCCTTTCCTCGGCCACCCGCGAGTACCTGCGCCTTTATCACCATGTCATCCCCGGCTGCGAAGCGTCAGTTCGCAATCCTTATCATTTCGTAATTGGTAGCATACTGATTGTTTTAGCAACCTTCTCCGCCTCCTGAGGAGTAGCAGCAACGTCACCGTTGGGGACCCCAATGCCATACTAGATCCTTTATCAGTCCTTGTTCTCTTCCCCGACGACGATATTGAACAGATCGGGGAAACGTACACTTTTCAATAAGTTGGCGGACCTATATTCATGTATCGACAGCGCTCTGCTCTGCTGTATAACAAATCGCTTCAGCGGTGTCTCCTATACAGAATCAGTGAACATGACCAATTGCAATGCACGCTGTCGTCAGAGGTTCTGGGGAGCTCGGAGGAGGAAGATGGTAGAGCGTACTGCAGCAGCTCGAAGCGCGCTGGCTAACGGCCGGGATCGGGCTAGCTTATACATTGTGTCTGAGAAGAGACACACAAATGAAAGAACAAGTAAAGAGGGCGCTGATGAGATGGAGTTGAGGGAGATGGAGCTCGATTATCTTCTTCCGAACACCAAATATTGCGGAGGTAGGTGCCAAGGCCGCCAAGATGATTTTCCGGAAGTGCGAATATCGCATCCAAGCTCAGAACATTTAATATCCATGACTACTCAACCTTGATTAATTCCTCAATTTCTCTATCTCTGGGATAATGTCGAAGCGGAACAGCGAAAGCGACGTGCTCGTCAACAGACTCAATGTTGGTCTAGCGAAGCACCAGAAATTGCTTGCTTCGTGGCTAGGTCCAAAGTCTAAGGCAGAGCTCGAAATTGAGAAGTCGAACGAGGAGCAAGAGCAGAAAGATTTTCAAGAAGAAGGGATAGATTCACATCTGTATGTTTTTCTAGTCTTAAGTTATGCGACTGCTAACAGTGAAAGGGTTGGAGTCGGAGGCCAAATGCTGAAGGAGATTGAGGACGGAACATTCAAGCGGCGGACTCAGACTTCGCAGGACAAGCTTCTCCAACAATTGCTAGGTGCCAAAGCCGCTAAGGCTCACAAAGCAGCCAAACAGGCGCCAAAAGAGCATATTAAACCCCAGAAACTCAACCACTCTACAACCTCAAAGGCAGACGACAGTGATGATGAAGGAGGAAGGGCAGCCACATTCATATCAAAGAGACGAAAAACAAGCAAGATCCCGCCCATTCAACATCCGGAGCCGTTCATGGATAAGTTTAGAGTCACTGACGCACAACTACCGCTTCGACCAACCAGCAATGAAACTATTTCAGATGATTCGACAGAAGTAGAGAAGCTAAAGGCAGAGACTGATGATCCGGAAGATACCAGCATCAACTATCGACCCAAGCCGAAATTAGGGAACTATCTAGACGAGATTCTGGCCGAACGGGCACAGAAAATGAAGAAAAAGAAAAAGCGCAATCGGAGCCAGGAGAATGTCTGAAGATCAAGAAGGTACAATACATACCTTCTTTCTTAGATTGCTGAAGCGGGTACAATACAGTTTGCATTCCGGAGTTATCGAAATGCTAAATCTTATAATACTATTACTCAGTCTACACTAATACCTTTCAAAGGGGCAAGGATAGCGATAATGCGCAGCCCGCTTTGGGTATTGCCTTTATACTAGGCTTGTATAGTCTATTTAAGAATCTGCCCACATACGCTATTCTTAGTCTTACAGCCGTAGGACGAATTTTACAGACCATGGCGACATATTTAGACATACTCAAGTGAAAGCTGCCGTTTCCCGCGATTGCTTTCAGGGCATATTTCGCAGACTAGACAATGGGTCCCAGATGATTGATTACAATCTCTATATGCTAATCTATATGAAAGCTATATACATTAACTATTTCTCCTACTCCCGAACAATCAAACTAGCCATACCCATCCCAGTCCCAATGCATTTACTCAACACACCCAATTGCTGCGTCTGTCTCTCCATCTCATGTAGTAACGTCGACAGCATCCTGCCCGAGGTGGCACCCAGAGGGTGACCCAGCGCAATAGCTCCACCATTCGGGTTCACCGTCGCATCCTCCAATCCCAGCTTCCTAATACAATACAGAGCCTGACTGGCAAACGCCTCATTAATTTCCCAAACCCCCACATCCTCCTTTTGGATTCCAGTATAATCCAGCAATTTTGGGATTGCAATAGCAGGGCCCACACCCATTTCATCTGGCGCACAGCCAATGACCTGCGTCCCTGCCCACTTCCCAATGATATGTTGCGTCAGACCTAATTCCGCAGCCGTTGAGCGACGCATCATAAGCGCCGCAGCCGCTCCATCTGAAACCTGCGAACTATTTCCTGCAGTGCTGGTTCCATCAGGCTTGAATGCTGGCTTCATGCTCGCTAGCTTCTCAACCGTGGTATTTGGCCGAATCCCATCATCCTTAGTGACAGTAATCGTTTCGGTATTCTCTGGCACTTCAGGGTCCGGGATAGATCTTGTAGTTACAGGGACTATTTCCTTAGCAAAGAAACCAGAGACTTGTGCTTTTGTAGCCCGCTTCTGCGATTCGGCCGCGAAAGCATCTTGATCTGCGCGCGAGATCCCATATCTATCTGCGACATTTTCTGAAGTGATACCCATTGACATTATACATTCCCTTGCGTCCTTGACCGGCGATTCTTTCAGTTCGTGCCAAAGTTGTGTGGGAATGGCTCGGGAGCCGTAGTTTCGCGTCATTGATTCCATGCCACCGGCGATTCCGACGTCGATTTGTCCAATGGCAATCGAATTTGCGATGGAAGTTATAGCAGAGAGGCCTGATGCACATGCTCGGTTTACCGTCGAGAAGGTGGTTGTTGTAGGCATGCCAACATGATTTGCAGCCATGCGTCCCGCTTTGCTACCACCTAGTTCGGAAAGCACGGTGCCAACGCAAATGTCATCTATTTTTGTGGGGTCGAGATTTGGGAACCTTTCTATCGTGGCCTTTAGGACCTGAGAAGATGCGTTTAGCAATCGTAAAGCGCAGAATTCAGAAGAAAGGGAAGACGTTACGTACAGTGGCCAGCATTTCATGGTCATAAGCATCTTTCAGTCCTCCTTTCTTCGCCCGAGTAATTGGCGTTCGAATGGCAGAGAGGAATACGACGTCTTGTGGGTTCTTTTGTACGATGTTCTTGACGCCCTTCAGTATGAAAGCCGCCATGGTGAATGCCGATACTGTAATCAAGAGGATACAACGCCAATTGCAACAATTAGAGAGCCTTGGAAAGGTAGAATGCGGAAAAAGAAGGATAACCTATTTACGGAAGGAAACAAAGAAAAGAGAACGTGGCGGCGAAAGACGCCCATGGTGTCGATGTGCACTGAGCTCTAGCTTTCAGGCAGGGAGCTTCGGCAAGTGAGCTGCGGCAACCGGGTAAGAGATCACCCACGATGCGGGGAGGTCACGTGTGCTATTCCGCGATTTCGCCGAGTTTCGGATACGGAGCGATTTGACCCAGGAGCTCAAGACTTGCTAGTGGAGGAAAGAAACTGTGGATATTCAATAAATCTAACCGTGCAGGGAGTGCACAGAAGAAAACAATAATCTTAGATCCTCCGGCAATCCTAGGGATAGACCACGAAATGTCCGGTATTTTTCCCGAACCCATATGCTCCTTGTAGATGTCATTCCCTTCTCATGCTAACGATCTCCTTTAATTGACCCTGCCATACCGTCATCAGACCCGCTAAAACAGAATAATATGCTTATACCAGCGGCAAGTTCAGGTTCAGGTTGCTTAGGCAGCAGGGTATACGAATCGGAACATTTCGTTGTAAATGTACCAGTTCTGGGCGTCTTGCTTGAGTGTGAAAACTTGTGAGAAGCTCATAGGTCGCTCCTGTCCCTCAACCTAAGCAGAGTTAATATCCATCTCCACCTCGTCGACTCCAGGCTAGTCCCGACTCACCATCAATGCGCCAGTGATGAGGACTAGTATCGTATCTTCGCCGATAGGTTGGAAATCTTTGGTAGCATTGGTAACGTCGTGCTGGACCTTCGAGAATGGGAGGTTCTAGTAAACACAAATTAGAAGTGAATGGATGCGAGTTCAGGGGATCGAAGATTACAGTAAGCTTCTCCACGATAGCGTCCGCTCCTAGGTGATGCTTCTCTTCCCACGACATCATGGAGGTCGGGCGCTATGGTTCCACTATCAGCAATGCTCATGTGCCCCGACCG
Organism: Lojkania enalia; assembly: GCA_010094045.1. Lineage (NCBI taxonomy): Eukaryota > Fungi > Ascomycota > Dothideomycetes > Pleosporales > Lojkania > Lojkania enalia. The sequence continues at coordinate 655,163 of ML986588.1, forward strand.
GATGGGAAACATACATAAAGGCCGCCCAGACCAGCGCGGTTCGTGTCGAAAGTCTGGTAATAGAACTCGACGAACTGCCCTACGGGCTATCAATTCAACAATCTAGGCGCCTTCTTTTAGATAGAAACTCACTCCCAATGGTAACGTAAGCTGTATCGTCGCGTCAGTCAGCCTTGGCTCTTGTACTCGGTTTGTTTACGCGGGGTCAAAAGGTAAATGCATACGTGCTTCTTGGGCCATGGCGACGATGTGATAGACGGCGTTTTAGGGGGTAGATGTTGCGGCAGTATAGAGAGTGTGGGTAGCAATGGCGCGAAGATGTACCGAAGGGTTGAGGCTCGCTGGCGGGACGTTGCAGGCAGAGATAGAGACTGGCGTGTTGAAGAGCGAACGGATGGTGGGGCAGAGCGGCGCTCGGCATCTAAGATTTTCCGGCGACTCCTGCCCTAAGATCCATTCTCTCCTAATTCTCACTCTAACAACTCATCTCCAATTTATTGCCATTTCGCTCACATGTCAAGGAAATATGTAGTCTATATCTATAAAACGGACTAGTTTCATTTCATCATTAGTGAGTGCTCACACTACATTCCTTCTCTGGCTCCCTCGATTGAATGATAATCCACATTAAACGATAACTTCCGAGTCAATTGGCAATGAAGTTCAGAAATATTCGAGCTCAACGGGCTGATAACTATCATTTTATATGCTTTTACTTCTCACCTATACCTTGCGGATACTAATTGGCCATGTTATCAGGGACGTCATCACACAGTACATCAAACCATGTTGAAGATCTTACAATATCATTTGATTGAAAGACGAAGTTGTAAGACGCAATAGAAACATGAGACTGGGCCGGCGGACCTTTTCATTCTATTTCTAGTTCTATATGGTACCCCCTCCTATGACAACTTCTACCTCCTTTTACAATCCTACCGCTTGAAAAGACTTTATCGAGTCAACGACACACTCCTCTAAAGTCTTGTATTTCAAGCCCAACACGTCAATTGACTGCTTGTTGCTGAATTTGTAAACCGCATTCCGGCCCCCTTCTGGATAATCGCCCCCGGGTGTGGAGTCGCTTGGCAAATCCTTGTACTGTGGGAAGTACTTACTAATGATTTTAGTGAGTTCTCGGTTGGTAAAGTATCCAGCAACCGTGAAGAAGCGCTTTCCTGCGGCATCAGGCTTCTCAAATGCGTTGACATGTGCTTCCGCTACGTCGCGTACATCAACCCAGATATACACTCCTGTCGGAGGTATTTCGTCCTTAAATTTCCCTTGCGCAGCCCAGACGAGGCGCTGATTCGAAGTGTTGATGTTGTCGAGCGTGTCGAGATTGTGGATCTAGCACCTCCGTTAGCTACAGTACCACTTTCGATGGTCAGCGAGCTTACAATTGGGCCGAACACCATAGGTGGGTTGATGGTAGAAATTGTGAAGTTGGGCTTCTCTTTTTCCACAAAATCCCATGCCGCCTTTTCCGCAAAGGTCTTGCTCGCACGGTAACCCATCATGGCATTCTCTTCTGCCTGATCCATGGTGATGGGGTTCCAGTCTACCTCCGAATATGTATGTTCAGGCCACAAGCCCTTTGCGGCATTGAACATGGCGGCAAAAGACGAGGTTATTACAACCCTCTTCACGGAAGGGGCACTCTCCTTGATCGATTTCAGGATACCCGTAGTGCCAATGATTGCGGGGTCAAGTAGGTCCTTCTGCACATTGGTAACATTGAAATGGAACGGGCTTGCAGTATGCAGAACAACTTCGAATGGAGGATCAGAGACCACAGCCTGGTCAAAGGCGTCCGATTGGGCGATATCAGGAACAATGGCAAAGTCCAATAGGCCTTTATCAGCGAAGCTCTTATAAGCCGCTTTGATCTTGTCTGCCTTTGCTTGCGTGCGAACCGTTGTGACAACCGAGTGTCCCCGTTTCAGGAGTATATCTAGTGTATGGGCAGCGATGAAGCCGCTTCCTCCAGTGAGCAGAACTCGTGTCATGATTAAAACGGGTTTAGGATAGGCAATCGAAGAATCGAGGTTACAAAAGCCAGTAGGCAAAGATTTAGAGAAAAAATGTCGCCGTCACTCACAATATGTAAGGCATAGCACCCCACAGCGGGCACTGCGGGGCAAACCTCCGAGCCATCGGCTCTTCGCAATTACCCCCACCATCTCCTACTTTAAACCCTGTTTGATCACGGCCGTAAGTGGAGTCGGCTGCTCTGAATTCCGCCATCGTCGTTTCCGCGACATTCGAATTTCCAGGTCATCTTCTGCGTCGCATATGCTGTGTCCCTTAAAGCGTCCGCAACAATTGGGAGACCCAAGCCTGATGTCATGCATTCGCTTATGTTCGACATTCGCGCGGGTATTTCATTGGAGGGCAGCGTGTTTGACGATGTACCTTTGTACTCCCGTAGAAACACTCATGGATATGTGGGATAACCTGTCAAGGACTGCGCGGAACGACCTCACACGTTCATGGACACTCGCACGCGCTCCATCCGTGCTCCTTCAAATGGGATAGCACCCGGGGACCTCATTTCGGCCTGGCAAATGCTCTGCCCTTCCTCGTAAATATCCTCTTTACTCTGAAGTTTCCTGTCCGAATGAATTGAGGCTCAAATATGAGCAGAACAACAGCATGGTCTGTTCCCATAAGCATCTTCCTCGATTTCAATGCATCTCATCCATTCTCGGGCGTCTGACCTTCTCGATACGGAACATCTCGACCCGGAAGTATTGAAACATCAGACCCTGAGACGTCTTCGCCGTAGAATTGCAGCCGCAGAGTTTATGATAGCTGTGAGACATCGCCACCAAACGGGAAGAGGGTAGTGATCTATTGAGCCTGCATTAGAACTAACGCCGCTCCAATTTATCCTTCGCTTACGCCCCGAAACCGGCACGTGGAACTTTTGGACGGGTATTCTCCAAGAATTGATTCTCCGCCCTACAAAGGCGGGGCAAGCAGGCCCAAATGAGGGGCAAATTTTCTTCTTCCTTTCCATAGTTACTCTTGACGCGCTGAACTCGTCCTATTCTTGATTTACTAGTATCATTATGTCGACCGCAAAAAGAAATCCCCCGTTCCGAGCTGAGCATTGCGGATCGTTGCTCCGTCCAGAAGCTCTGATTCAGAAGCGATATGATGTTGCCGCGGGAAAGGCCCCTGCTTCTGAGCTTCCCCCCCTGGAGGACAAGTCGATTGCAGAAGTCGTCAAGATGCAAAAGGACTGCGGTTTACATATTATCTCTAGTGGTGAATATGCTAGGTCTGTCCTGCTTCTTCCCCCTAAGAAGAACTAAATATTAGAATTAAACCTCAGCTGATATTATTTTCAGACACATGTTCTGGGGAACGTTCTTTGAAGAGCTCAATGGCATGAAAGAGCTTCAGCTCGGTGTGCTGAAAGGGTACGATGCTTCCATTTTCCGCGACTATGCGCCAGACGTGAAGTCTTTCCTCGAATCAAAAGAAATCCCCAACTCTGTCACTGTCTGTGTTGGGAAGATCAGTCATCCAGGACATTCAAGCTATCAGCGCGAGGTGGAGATCATGAAGAAACTCCTACCGGAAAATGAGTGGAAGAACATCAAGATCACGATGATCTCGCCCTCGTGGTACCACTTTAGATATAGGGCAGGACGAAGCTACCCGAAGGACGTGTATACGAATGACGAAGAATACTTTGAGGATGTTGCAAAGGCGTACCAGGCGGAATTGAAGCTTCTGCACAGCCAGGGTATCAGAAATATCCAAATTGATGACCCCAACCTGGCCTGTTAGTATACTCCGCTCAATCACCCTAAAGCATTCTGATGTTTTATTCAGACTTCTGCTCAGAATCCATGTTGGAAGGTTGGGCTGCCGACAAGGGTAACGACAAGACCGCCAATGAGATGTTCGATGCATACGTTAGGTTCTACAACAAATGCTTCGAGAGACCAGATGATATGCATCTCGGCATCCATCTCTGCCGCGGCAACTACGTTGGAAGCCGTCACTTCTCCGAGGGTGCCTACGATAATATTGCCAAGAAGCTTTTCCAGGTATGTCTCTCAATCGCGATCGACTTAGGTATTTTACGCAAGATGAACTGATGAATACTCAGGATCTTAACGTCGACACATACTACCTCGAGTATGACACTCCCCGTGCCGGTGGCTTCGAGCCTCTAGCCCACCTCCCTAAGAACAAGAACGTTGTCCTTGGTGTTATCACCTCCAAATTCCCCAAGCTCGAAGATAGGGACGAGATGGTCGCCCGCATCAATCAGGCCGCCGATTTCATCGCCAAAGGCTCCGACCAAACCCGTGAAGAGGCTCTTGATCGAGTATGTGTATCCCCTCAGTGTGGCTTTGCATCACATGCCGAGGGAAATGCTTTGGGATATGAGGACATGAAGAAGAAGTTACAGCTCGTGAGGAGTATTGCTGATCAGGTCTGGCCTGGGCAGCCGTAAGATTTTTCATTAATATCTTGTTTGTTGGAGTAGTAAGGGGACTGGGGGCGGGAAATGTTTGTGTGTATTGGTACGAATGCTTGTTTCAACACGGCGTTCTGGTGCGGAAAAGTAGGGAAAAGCGGTATATGTTGTTCAACATGTTGAAAAGTGAGGGGCATTTATCGAAGGAATATATTCTCAGGGGAACAAATCTAGGGTTGAGAATGGTGAGTGTATCGCTTGCTTTTGGAAGGAGTCGAGCAAGGATGCAAGCAACATAACTATTTGGCTGCGAATGCATGCCGAAAATGTAATCTTTGCTGCACAAGGAGAAATTTAGCGCAATTGAAGTGTTCGAGCATGCTGCCTATATAATCCCTGACTATTGTTTGATTGAACTATCGTCCATTTACAATTTGATCGACAATCCGATTTTTTTTTTTTTTTTTTTTTTTTTCTTTCACATCCTAGATAAATGTTCATGAAGCATCATAAACACAATGAATAATGTCCCCACCATTGGCTTTTAAATTCACAACTACAAAAACTCGACGGGATTGCGGGTTCCCCGCCGTTCATTATGGTCTAGGCACAAATCCCAGGCAGTTCTGAACCCATCTTGCGGAAGTCCGGCCGTGGAACGACATGTTAATGAATTGCGACCTGTTCCGATAATACAGATGTTGAGATACTTTTAGTGATATACATTTTATTGTGTTTCACAAGAACTTAATTGTATTATTTGGTTATGCCTTTTGGCCGAGGCCGACATGAACGAAATGTACAATTGTCTCTTGCGTCTGGCAAAAAAAGACTCTGCAAACATAAGGCTTTTACAAATAGAATATCTCGTAAGCAAATAATAGTTCTCAAGGTCCACAATCTTATTTACTAGTGGATACCGTGCGCTGTAGATTTGTAAAGAATTAATTATCCTTGATCGACTTAAGAGTTCTAATCCTCAAATCCCGTCCTGTGATTTAATTGGCGCGCCATCGACTCAGTGCAAAAGCAGTACTCGCAGCGCCTTAATACTCATTTCAAGCAAGATAATTTTGATGCGGACTCTTATTCGAGATGATCATCACCCATCACCTTTCTGAGACCTCTCTGGTGCATTTATGAGCACTATTCATCGTTTCGGCACGGATAGGATGCTTAGCGAGAGCCTTCATCCAGGAAGTTCTGCCTTAAAGTACGATGCCAAGGTTTGGTACCCACATTTACCTACACACATTAACATTCTTAGAAGCTTTCTAGAAGAGAGACATTTAGAAGATCAAAACTGGGCCTTTCGACATAATTCCGATACCAGTCTAGTCAGCTCCACCAGCACTCGGAGACCACGCAGTGCCAGCTATAATGTGCTATCCGTTCCTCGCAGACATCAATCTCAAACTTACTTTCTTGGATCCAGATCCAACATTATGTTTCTCCGAGAGAACTAGAATTAGATAAAACCAGCTTTACGCAAAATACATCGCCGGTCAATAGCAATGAGGTCCGCGCCGTTATCAGATGCAGACCAAAGTATCATTTTGGACAAGGCGACAACGCTACTAAACATGGTGAGCGACAAATTGTTCGAGCACGAATTGCCCCTATCAAGGAATGGCTTATGGCCCATGCATCATCACCGTACGCCGCTTTTGAAGAAGTACAACATCTTGCCGCTGTTACTGGACAGTCTCCACACCAAGTCCGGACCTGCTTGAACAACCTACGCGCTCGTACGAAGATTCGAGGTATGTCTATAGGGTATAATTAAATGAATTCTCCTCTAATTTCATCAATCAGACGATCCATGCGCACAGGAAGACACTGCAGTTAAACTCCTGGGTAACGCTGACTTTGATGCTCTGATATGGCATGATGAAACTTCACAAAATAATGGTTTGACAGACACCCTAGCTTCCATCGTACCGTCCGATATGTTTCAGACACTTGAATCATTAGAATCCAACCAAACGACGTTCGTTACCGACTATGCCGATTTACCTAGCCCTGATGAAACCTCCAACGTCCAACTGCCGTATCCATCCGTCCCAGACTACAAAAAACCATTCAAGCGGAAAGGAAAGAGACAGTATGCATCCCGGTCCATGCACACTAGCGGACAACCCTTTGGTCAAACCTCATCCGAAGATTCGGGAGACCCTTCACCGGATGGTAAGCCTTACCTTTGCACTGTATGTCCCAAAGCCTTTAAAAGTCCTACGAATGGAAGAGACATGAGTCGGCAGTTCACAACTTCCACATCATACAATGGACATGCATGCCTGGCGGATATCTTATCGAAGACGTTAGCTGTGCCTTTTGCTCTGAACTATTTCCTGAGAATAGTCACTTCGAGAAACACAATATATCAAAATGCATCCTCAAAGACCATAGAGAAAGGACTTTTGGTCGAAAGGACCTTCTGAAGCAACACGTGCAGCAAGTTCATCTCGTGGATGTTGACGCAACTCAATCCCGGGCATTTCAAGTGCCGAATGCCTGGGCACGGGACGTGGACACGGCCGAGTCTGACCCTCAATCTCTTTGGTGCGGCTTCTGCAAGGCAAATTTTGACTCAACCAAAAAACGGATGGAGCATGTGGCGGGTCATTTCCGCGATGGTGCTAACATGGATCAATGGCATAGTGGATTTTTGCGACCAGCTCACTGACATGCAAATCGGAAAGGGCTTAGGGATCTAAGATTCCGATGTTTAGAATTATATGCAGGGCTCATATATATATATATATATATATATATTCTATCTTGTTTAGTGTTTAGGTTGTTTTCCTCTTACTGAAATTCTATGTTTCGCGTTCCATACCCCTATCGAGACTGGTCTGTTATTATAACATACATTGCATTTTTCCAATAATGCAGCGTTCCATTCTGATAATATAGATAGACATGCTCGTGCTTCATGTCAACAACTGGAGACGGCACAGTTTATACTAAATCACGTTACTGTCGACGCTGGATTTCGAGGAGCAACAACTTGATCCTTGAGTCCAAGATACCATATGGCAGATCGTGGAGGTAATAGCTATGAAGTACGGGCTCTAAAAACGTAGCTAATCAATACGTTCCGAAGACCAAGGCGGTCATTGTTCGCAGTCACGAAGTCGATTGTGACATTGCTACGAAACTTACACACCATGTGGCACATTGACAAGACAGCTAGACAGATACATCACTGTAGGCGCTTTAAATCCGAATTTTCCCAGAGAAGAATTGAGTAGAAATCCGGTGGAATGCACGTCCGTCCTAGCCTCAATCGAAAAGCGTGACGTTTGAAGGCAATCAACATACGTTATCACTAAGTATCTGACAGCTCGCACCGATTCATAAAGCAAAGCGATGATATCCCAGAGATGACTTTCAGATTTTGGTCAATAACTCGCTGCTCCGCGTTAGTTTTCCTGTTGTTGGTTAATTTTAGCTGCGGGCGAAGGACGCATAAGTAGATCATCTGTTCATTTCGTCCCTCGGCTTCTCCACATTAATCACGTCAATTAACGAAACACGCATGATGTCTACTAAGCAGGTATCCCATGGATACAGGGATTGCATTTGAAACAAATACTAGTTTATCGATAATAGCTGCTTTGGGAACTTAAGGCTCCTGTCACTCGCTATCAACAGAGGCAATGGCTGGTTGGGGGAAGTTGACAACTGTGTGCATTGGCTGTATTAGATATTTCCTATTTCAAAGAGAAGAAACCGTGTTATGGAACCGGTTTGAAGCGAGCTTGCGTGAGGGTTACGCACGGTGTCGGAGTTCACAGCAACCCCGGACGCGTTCGCACGAGGTATGATATTTTGGGACATGTCACAGCCACAATTGTTCCATGACGCCGTTTATGGGTTGCTTGGGGTTAGGTGTGCTTCATGAGCTTGTTCTTAACCCTGGACTGTAGAATCTTAGACAAGCAACTGTCGAGTCGCTCGTGGCCAGATGTCATGTCCGAAATCCGCAGGCCTGGCATGTGCCTGGCCTTATCGTGGAGTGAGAGCGGGATCGTGGCCGCAGCCGTTCGCCATCGGAGAAGCTTCATCATCTCGTGCACTGTCCGGTGGTGCTGTGACTCTCTCCTGCTACCTCGACATCCGCTGTCCCTGTAGCTTGGAAAGTCAATTTATCCATTCCTGGGGAGACGGTGATACGCTTTTCATCTGCATGGACCGGGCCACTTATTGCCCATTCCAAGGGTAGCGGTCGATCCCGTGTCTTGCAGTGTGCAGATGCTTTTTGGGAGCGTGGGACTTGTGGTTGGCCGCTGATAGACAGCAGGTGTAACGACTCTAGAGATGAAGTGAAACAGCCCGTGCAGTCCTTTCGGGGGCAAGTGGGTTTCTTATGGCCCAAGCTTGGTTTAGCGCGAGCGGGAAGCGGGCAGAACTAGGCACGCTCGCCCCAAAGCGGACGTGCTCTTCTCAGCAACGACAGTGCCCTGCACGAAACAGGAGGCACCTGTAGCGATTCGGTGACGGCGGCGACGTTGCATCCCTTTTACATACGAGCGCCTCAAACTCATTACTCTTTTGCCTGTGCTATCGGATCTCCTGCCCGTCGACTCCTGTTGTCATGTGCCGGACAGCATCGAGCTGGAGGCCGCTATTCTTCTGTCTTGCTGCTTGCAGGCAGCTCGAGCCATCGCCCAGTCGATTAGCCGTCGATCTATTTATCTGAGGCCCTACTTTCCACTGCCATGGCCTGATTGGCGGCCATACCATGCCTTTTTTCAGAATAGGGGCGGTCTAGAGACGTTGATTAGCGCCGTGCCTGCACGTATGGCATGGTCAGCGCTCCCATTTTAGAGTGTTTCAGAGCCGCTCGCTTGGGAAGCGCACACAAGGGCTCGACAACGTCGACTCCACAACCATCCGGGCTGCCTGCAACGGACGGGGCTCTAGCCTTGAAATGGGACACCAACGCGCGCGACAACTGCAGGGTAGCTCCGTCGTCCTCCCGTGGCTGGTCCTCTTCGCCCCGGTCAAGGACTTGCGCGCTCCCTGCATTTCCTAGCGCTTTGTTTCAACTACATACTGCCAGGATATATCTATGGCCACACCGGCCACCCTATGGGGCTTCTCTGCTCAGCGCAAAACTTTCCTTCGTTTCCTTAAAGCCTTTTCAAGATTCAAAGTCATTCGTTACCTTTGATCTTGTCATTTGCTTTTCCAATTTGTTCTACAATCGTTAAGCTGTGCTTCGACATTCGCTTCTGTACTACTTTCGTTGACATTCTTTCATCTTGACCATGAAGGCATCACTTGCCCTTCTTATCTCGGGACTGGCTGCCCAGCAGGTCTCTGCTACCTGGAACCGCAATGCTGGGCACTTCAATTCGCCCCAATACAACAACAACGAGTGTAACGACAAGCAAAAGGATGGGTTTAATTGGGGCGATCTCCCAAAGGGGCCCTTCTCCGGCTATAGCGACTTCAACTTTGGCGGTGGTGGTAGTGGCTGGAGTTGTGCTGACAGCTTCGGCAAGCGAGATTCCTTGACGAAGAGGACGTTCAACAGCCGCTGCATCAAGAACACGGTTGGCAAGCAGAAGCCTGCTACCTTCGACTGCTCAGCGCGGAAGGAGGGTTTCTCGATCAAAGAGATACAGGTCTCTGTCCAATTTGATTGCGATCTCAAGTTTCATTACAAGATGCCGGATAACTCGATCTGCAAGCATACCGTGCCTTGCAAGAAGGACGGAACCATCGTCGAGAACACCCAATGCGGTGGTGCAAAGGAAGTCGAGGTGTACCTTGGTGACCACAAGCAGGACGATCAGGAGGGAGACTGCGAAATCGGTTTCCATCACATTGACTTCGACTGCAACCCCGGTTACACCCCACCTCCAAAGACAAGCTCGCCACCGGAGACTTCTACTCCCTCACCACCAGAGTATTCAACTCTTCCACCGGAGATTACCTCTTACTCAGTGCCAGAAGAGAGCAGCACATCTGAGGTGCTATCTGAAACGTCCGAGCTTCCGGTTTACAGCACTAGCGAAGTTGTAGAGATTCCAAGCAGCAGCTCTGTTTTTTACAGCAACAGCTCGATTCCAGTGCCTACTTCTACCGCCGCAGAATCTTCAAGCGGCATTGAATATGTTCCATCTTCTACTGACATAGTCCCGTCATCCTCTGCTGTGGAGTCCTCCGGAATTGAGTATGTTCCGTCCTCATCTGCCGTCGAAATCCCTTCGACTACTAAATCGCCAGCTGGGGAAACTCCTATTTATACTCCGTCCTCGAGCTCATCCCCTCAGCCATCCGGCCCACCAGGTGGCTACACTCCTCCTGAGTGTCTTCCCAAGTGTATGAATACCTGGTTGGAGCTCAAATCAGAGTGCAAAGACAACACGGACGTCAATTGCTACTGCGGCAACAAGGATTTTACTAAGAATGTCATCGACTGCGTAGCTGCCTGGGCAACTGACGAGGAAACCAAGCAGGCTCTCTCATACCTCATTGGCATTTGCGCCTCGTACGTGCCACAGAACCCTGGCTTGATCACCGATTGCCCGTCAACTGTACCGATTGGCCCCCCCACCTATGCCCCTATACCGCCGGTCGAAACAAGTGCTGCTCCATCGGGAGAGGTCCCTTCCCCCCCAGTCACCTCAGGGCCAGTCTACTCTGCACCAGCTCCCTCCGCTCCAGTCCCGGCTCCGCCAGCTGGCATTCCTTGTACCACAATCACCTATGAGACTACGATCACTACCGAAAGCACTACGTCTACGATCTCTACGACTATCACTGTTCCTCAAGTTATTTTCACCACACAGACTCCAGCTGCGCCTCCTGCGCCTGGTTACACTGCTACCCAGCCTGTCGAACTTGTCCCAGGAACTCCTCCCCCGGCCCCAGCCTACACAACCACCCCTCCATATCCTATTCCCTCCACCTTGGCTTCAACTACGATTCCCGCTGGTACTGGTAGTCCCGTTACCAGCCAGCCTCCCCTTTTTACTGGCGCTGCGTCTTCTGTTAGTGCCAAGTTCACCCCTGCTATCTTTGGAGCTGTGATCGCGTTCTTTATTTTGTAAATGGACATATGTAATGTGTATCTATCGTGTAGGTACTAAGGTATTCGAAGTTGTGTGCATAATATCTGTCTTGCATATAACAATGGACGGGAAAATGTTTCGTAATGCTGGAGTGAAGGATATGGAAGAGTTATGTCTCTCCTTAAGTGTATCTGTAATGCAACTTGTGAATTTATCTTAGAATGTACCTCCCTTCGTGCTGTTCCCGAATGCTCTTGAGATTCCGCAATTGAGAACTTTGACCGTGTGGACCTTGCTTAGCCGACCATCAATGAATGCACTTGATTGGCCGATTCCCGACCGACGTCATCCGACCCGAGCCGCCCTGTTGTTGTTGATCATGTTTCGTTGATGCTTTTACCCATGCACATTGCTTCCCAAGCGTCAACGCGGCGCCAGCAGCATGTCTTTTGTTGTCGAGTAAGTGCACTGTTTTAATGTATCATTGCTATTCTAATTACAGCGCTTCCCAGTCAGGTGCGCCGCATTGACAGCCAGCTAGATCGGCTGCAGCTGTCAACTACACGCCCAGGCGAAAGCTTCTCCATAACCGCTGAAGAAGCGCACGACCGAACAAAGGCCACGAGAATCACTCAATTACAAGCACTGATCAAGAACTTGTCCACCACTTCCTCGTCCAAGTCTTCCCTCGTCTCCGCGCGTAGAATCACATCGATCCTCGACCAAGCGCACATATCCACTAGTTGCCCCACTTGCTCACAGCTTTTCGCCCATGAGCATCTAGGTGAATCTCCTGGGGCTGACACTTCGTATGAACACGAATTGGAATGGCTACTACTTAGCAAAGCCACTGCGCAGGCTTATGGACAAATCTTAAACACAATCTTGGAACAGACTATACCCCTGGAAGACGATATTTGGTACTGGGACGACGTATTAGGCACGTACAGATACGCTGGCCTCTACTCTATTCAAACATCTCCGATTCGATTCTGGAAGTGGTCGAAGGATATATACCATGATGTACGCTCGCGAGGGGGTGCTCTAGCCAATGGGTGGCAGCAATTTTACGGGCTAGTGAAGGATGCGGTCCAAGAACGCTCTATAGTGGACATACAGCGACGCGTCGTGTCGCCTCTCGCATTAGTGCGGAATGAGGGTAGGCGGAAGCGCGCGGCATTGAAGCGAATACGGTTAATCAACGCAAACGCTCTGGGGATACTTCTTGGAGAAGGCATCAGCAACGAAAGGTACTTCCATACCGGCTCTTTCTAGACTCTTGCACACTGACAGTTCGTAGTATACATGAGGAAGGCCTTCAAACACCCGGTCAGTTTGGAGCACAAGACCGTAAACATCGATGGAAGAGTACCATTGCTAAGAGTATTGCGCTTATGGATGCCGTTATTCAGAATGTGACTGATGCTGAGCTATCTGTTGACAAGTTTGACAATGCTGTAGCAGCGACCACACAAGATGATCATTATTATGAACTACATGAGCCCTCTGGTGAACGTACTGCAATGTCGTTGAGACCGGCCGACGTTGCGGAACGTCTCCAGAATCTGCTCGCCCACGCCTTGCCAAATTACACATCCAACTTTCACACGGTGGCCAAGGAGAATGGAAGGCCTTCCCCAATCATTCGTTACTGGTTACCAGCATCTATACTGCTTGTGTGTCTGACTTCATAATCCAAAGTGAACTGCCCTAAATGCTAATATACGATAGGTGTCGTCGACAACCATTCTTCGCATCGTAGTAAATCGCAAAGAGAATATTCTCAATTGGATACGGGACTTTGGTAGCACCGTGATTGGCTTTTGGCATAACTGGGTCCTAGAGCCAACCAAAAAGATTATTGGAACTATTCGGCATGACGAAGGCAGTGAAGTCTCTATCTTGAGCAAACGGAGCCTAGAAGGCGATCGTGCCAGCTTAGAACGTATGGTAGTTGACTTTGCTGTTGCAAATCCTGATGGACCAGCCCTGAACACGACTCAAATCAACGAGATTCGGACCAAAGTAAGAGAGGGTGACTTGACGCCCGTTCTCAAAGCATATGAAAAAGACATGCAAAGTCCCGTATGGGGGGCTATCAGGGGAAATCTAATCAGCGCGTTATTAATACAGATACAAAAAACCAAGGTTGATGTCGAGGTTGCTATGAGCGGAATTGATTCAATCTTAAAGAGCCAAGAGCTTCTCTTTGGGTACGTCCCTGCTCTGTGTTAAGTTGTTGTTATCTAAAACTAAGTTCCGTAGATTCATTGGCTTAACACCCGGCGTCCTTGTCACTATCGGCGTTTATAGGTGGCTGAGTGGCATCTTTGGTAATCGCAAGAGCGTGCAGCAATGGGCAAAACAAGGACAGCTCCTGCTAATACTGAGGTACGGTTTCGGTGCTAGATACCCAACTGAGTGTGCTCCACCAACACCATCACGTGCTCACACATGACCATCAGGAACATTGATCGTATTCTCGTCGCTGCAAGCCCCACAGAATTTGGAGAGATATCGTACAAAGACCACGGTCTTCTCCTCTGTGAAGTGCACCTCCTCCGGCAAGCCGCGAGCGGCATCCTACCTCGACGGATCTTTCACGACTTCTTGGAGGAAATTGACGAGCTTGTCGATGTTCGTTTCGGGCTTGAGCGCCAGAAGAACGTTGTTAACCGGATACGGTGGGCATACTCAAAGTGGTTTACGTGACGTCCAGCCGTACCACGGTGGAGGCGCGGGCCAGCAGAGCGCTAGGTCAACGAAGGAGCTGGTACGGAAGAGTTCGTACGCCATGGATCCGCATGTAAACAATAGCTATATGTAGAACTGGAAATGCATCGTGTACGAGCCGGGCAGTGGATGGGTTGAGCCGGGCTATGGGGTTTCAGATGTGGCGGTGACGGGGCGTTCGCTTGCTTCCCTGCTTGGCAGTTGAACCCTCAACGTCAACCGACGTACCTGGCCGGGACCACTCGCACAGCTGCCTTGTGAAAGACCGACAGTGTTCCACGCCCTTGGTGACCTCCCCCCGGACCGCTAGCTGACCTAGGGACGCATACAGACTCTTCCGCAGAGCATCGCAGAGCCCTGCCGTTGCTACCCACCGCCGCCCGTGGACCACCCGTGAACCTCCCGCACAGCAAAGCCCGATCCAGCGCCAAAGCCGCTCAAGGCGGGTGCAGTGCCGCGTCCTACGAAGCCCGTCCAGAGCAACCCTGTATCCTGTATAGACCGCTTCCACCACCATGGCCGGCACAAGAAACTATGACTTCCTTGTAAGGCGCTCCTCTAGTTGGTGCGCGACGCCGCCGCCGTCATATCCCCTGCCCCGTCCTCCTTCCGCAGATAGCAGCTTCTAACATGTCCCCCATAGATCAAGCTCCTACTTATCGGCGACTCGGGCGTAGGCAAGTCCTGCTGCTTGCTCCGGTTCAGCGAAGACTCCTTCACCCCCTCGTTCATCACTACAATCGGCATCGACTTCAAGATCCGGACCATCGAGCTCGACGGCAAGCGCGTGAAGCTGCAAATATGGGACACTGCGGGCCAGGAGCGTTTTCGGACCATCACAACAGCATATTATAGGGGAGCGATGGGCATCTTGCTAGTATACGATGTCACAGACGAGCGGTCTTTCAATAGTACGTTGTCATTTTGGATGCCTGGACCACGCCAAGCATGAGATCACACATCCAATCTCAGTCCTAGTTTTTTTTTTGCCTGAGGACATTGATGCTAACTATCTGCTGCCAGACATCCGCACATGGTTCTCCAATGTCGAGCAGCACGCCACTGAAGGTGTCAATAAGATCCTAATCGGTAATAAGTGCGACTGGGAAGAAAAACGCGCCGTATCCACAGAACGCGGCCAAGCTCTTGCAGATGAACTCGGAATACCCTTCCTCGAAGTCAGTGCCAAGAGCAACATCAATGTCGATAAGGCGTTTTATTCCCTGGCGGCTGATATCAAGAAGAGGTTGATCGATAGCGCGAGGACTGATCAGACGTCGAATAGTAATGTTAATGTCGGTGATCAAGGCGCGGGGACTGGGGGTATGGGCGGGAAGTGCTGTTAAGGGTGGGGTGAATCACAAGGGAAGCTGTTCGAAGAGAAGGCTGTAAGGGTGTGAAGGGGAGACCTATCTTTACCTTCTAAGAACGAGGTTTGGCGCCTCCTAATCTACGTTGGACATGGTTAGGCTTGCAGCTGTGAGTAAGGGAGCGAGTTGAGCACAGCAAGAGTAGGGGCGATTACACGGCACGATATGACACATTTGATCTTTTATTTCTCTCTTGAGAGTACAGCCTTTTAGGCCCACGACTCGCCCTTTTCCAATTTCCCTCTCTTCATGGTCTTATTTTTGAATCCGCAAATTTTCTTGACGCAAACGGAGTTTGAGAGTGGCTCGGGTAACTGCAATGGGAGTCTTACCATCTACCTTCTTGTTAATGGCATTCTATATATGCACTACTGTCCCTTCTTTTGTGGCTTCGGCATCTATCGTTATCTGATCAATCAATAACTATGAGCCGGTGAATCAGGGAGGTGTGGAATGGTTTCAGAAGCTAGTACTTTACTGATACTCGTAGGTGGTTGGAACAATGCTTGACAGATGCGTAATATAATACTAATCCTAGAGAAATTTCCTGTACGTTTTCACGCCTGTGAAAAGATGCTTTGCCGTGAGTGTTGATACTCCACAGCGCTTGTACGGATTCTTCTGTTTGCTTTTCGGGGCTGTATCAATATTGGCAGCGCCATTCGTTTAGTCAGTCATACAAACTTAAACAAATGTAGTTCCCTAGGCCTCTAAATCAACTATCCGAGTTTTTTTGGACCCGTAACTACTAATTATAGGTATGGTTATGTACAGAGGCTACACGTCTTCCGCAATTAGGCGCACTTTTCTGGAGAATTCTCCTAGATCGGACCAGTGACAAACAAGTACCTACGTATTTGTCTGCGATATCATACCATTCCATTCTACATTATATCCGCCAATCCCTTTCTATCGTTACCTATTGTAGCCCATCCAAAATTCTGTAGGGTATACCCAAGCCCGCAATCATCTAACGATCACATAGCTGCTTTCCCCCGACTTTCAAATGGCAATACCAGTACCAGGACGCCCGCAGCAATAAACAGTGCCCCGCTAACATAGACGGGAGCGCTCGTCTGCAAATTTGCAAACATGGCAACAATGGGTGCCATGATGCCAAACACGCGGTTCGCACTCGCCGTTATGGCGTTCCCTGTGCCGCGGTCCTTGGTGGGGAAGATCTCGGGCGTGTAGGCGTAGAGCACGGCATACATGATGTTGGACATGAAGTTGTAGGCGCAGTTCCAACCCAGCAGGGCCGCAGAGTTGAGTGCCGTTGTCGAGCAGAAGAGGAAGACGCCGGTTAGGATCGTGGACAGGGAGAGTGTGCCCTTGCGCCCCATCTTTGGCGTTTCGACGAGCAATCCGCCGATCAGACAGCCCGGTACGCCTAGCACGGCGATGATGAGGGAGTTGCGGTATGTGAGATAGGTGCTTCCGTCGCCAAAGTCTGCGCCACGGGTGGCCTGGATGTAAGGGAGGAAGGCATTGTAGAGGGGGAATCCGAGGCCGATGAATGCCCATACAAGTGTCATTACACTCGTGCTGAAGGCGAGTTTCTTGGTGGCAAAAAGCGGCTTGACATGCTCGAGGTTGACCTTTTCGAGATTCCGTTTCACAGCCGTGGCGGCGTGGGAATGGTGCTGCGATGCTGGGACCCCGAGATTATCAAACTGTGTTAGTTCTTCTAGCGTTAGAGACGACGTCTTGCCATTCCTTCTCGCGACCTCGTGTACTATCTTCACGGCTTCCTCATCCCGACCTTTGCCCATAAGGTACTTGGGGCTCTCGAAAATAGTAAAGCAGACAAACCGCAGGAAGAACATGATCATAGCCACGCCGCCCATGGTAATCATGAAGTACCGCCACCCCATATTCTCCTTCTTGGTGCAATCCTCGTTCGTCGTCTCACACGTCAGATTCCCCAGCAACGGCCATGCTACCAGTGTGGCAAAGACCTGCGCCAACGCCCAATCGACACTCAAGATGGTGAGCAGATACTGATGGCTGCCCGGCAGAAACTCGAGGAAAATCGCAGAATCGACCGGCAGGTTGCCGCCCACGCCCATACTCCACAGTGCTGCAAACACGCCAACGGCCGCGAAATTAGGGGACCCAGCCGCCACGAGCCCGAAGACGGCCGTGACACCAATGGTCAGATTAAAAGCCCAGCGGCGGCCGAAGATGTCGCAGCCAAAGCCCCAAAAGACGGCGCCGACGAGGAGCCCGATGTTCTGGGCAAGCGTGAGGTAGGGGGCGCGGGCTATGTGGAATTCGGTCTTGACGGGCGGCAAGATAAGGGAGGTGACGATGGGCCAGAGGTTGTCGGAGGCCCAGCCGAAACCAATCACGATGAAGAGCTGTAGTCGTGTTAGTTTGGGATTAGTCGTAAGAAACTGTTATAGCATGAACAGCACCACTAATCTACAATCGACGGGATTCTGAATTCGAAGATATAAAACGGTATCGCACTGCTTAGTGCTCAAGCAGTGTCGTGTGCCCAATAAAGTCCGCCAATCTTTAACACCCCTCCCCCACAAAAAATAAATAGATAAAAAATAAAAAAATCAAAGATCGGATAGATGCGAGATGTATGTACCTGCCATTGATACTTCCCCATACCAATGTCCTGAATAGCTTTATTCAGAACCTTTGCCTTGGCCTCGTAAACGGGATCCAGACTCCCTTCTTCCAACACCGCGGCGGGCGCTTCCCCGATGCTCTCCACCGTCGGGCTATCGTCTTCTACGGCCACCTTCGCCTCCTCGTTTGCCTTTGACGGATCCGCCATCTTCAATTCCTACCAAGATTCAATTCCGCAATGGAATTATTCTAATGAACAACCCCCGGCCGAGTGCAAGACAAGGCAAGACAAGCTTCACGCAAGGGAAATAGTAAACTCTTGGCAACTCAGACCTGCTCGAACTTCGTTCGCAGCCGTAGCGGCCCGCTACCGTACTTATACTGTATGGACCGCGCGCAACGGGTAGGGATCAGAACAGACTCGGAGCTGCCGTACTGGGCCAAGCGGGAAAAAAAAAAAAAACCCCATGGCAGGTTCGCGGGCACCACCCGTGTCCACATCGCGCCATACGAGTACGATATGTCGACCACCGTGTTGGTTGGACGGGGCGGGGACTCAACAAGGACCTGGGATCCAGTCAGCGGTTACAAACGCTACGAAATTGCTCTAATTACATCACGGCAGGAGATTTGGACTATAAAACGGGCTCGATGGTGCTTTAGCGAGGTAATAATATACGCTGCAGGTGCAAGCTTTGGATCGTTGGAAGGGCCAATGTGTGAAGCGATGTTATCGATGGGATCGGGATCTACGCTAGGTAGGTGAGATTGAGATACTTTGGACGGGCTAATGCATGCTGTCAAAGCACGTGAAAAGCCTGTCTACGGGCTGGACTGGTAGTGGAAATCCATCCAATGCGACAATAATAAAAAGTTTCTTTAATCATATAGTTCTCGTCGATATGCCCGCTATGTCTGGTAGTACATACATGCAGCAACGAGGGGATCCTGCCTGCAGCCGTTAACCCAGTACCCTAGAAGCACAGTACCAACCGACCCCAACTCGGCATCTATTTGCGACGTGCTTCCATTACTTCCACAGCTTACTCAAACTCGTAGCCTTATCGTCGTGCTTGTTCAGCACCTTTGCAGTTGCTAGGTCAAAGTCCTCCTGCGTAACGTGCACTCTCCTTTCCCTCAACGCATACATGCCGGCTTCCGTACAGACACCCTTCAGCTCTGCGCCAGAGCATCCATTCATCTTCTCTGCAATCTTCGTGAGGTTGATTCCACGCGTTAAATTCATGCTCCTAGAGTGAATCCGCAAAATATCCGCACGCGCTTCGACAGTTGGTGGAGGAAACTCGATCTTCCTATCGATTCGACCAGGTCGGAGTAGTGCGGGATCAAGGATATCTAGACGGTTAGTAGCCATAATGATCTTAATGTTCTTTGTTGGCTCGAAACCGTCCAGCTGGTTCAGCAATTCCAACATTGTTCGCTGTACTTCTGAGTCACCACCGGAGCTTCCCTCCACTCGACTTGATCCGATGCTGTCGATTTCGTCCATGAAGATGATGCTTGGTGCGTGTTCTCGGGCCATGACGAACAGCTCTCGGACCATACGGCTGCCCTCTCCAATGTACTTCTGCACCAACTCACTTCCAGACACTCGAATGAACTTGCAGTCGGCGTGATGTGCTACTGCACGCGCAAGCAGTGTCTTGCCCGTTCCCGGCGGCCCATAAAGTAGTACGCCCTTGGGCTGTGCAATACCGAGAGACTCGAACAGCTCAGGATGCTGCAGACCAAGCTCGATGACTTCTTTGATTTCCTTGATTTGCTGATCTAGACCTCCGATCATGTCGTATGTGCTGTCCGGGACTTTTTCCACCATCATGAGGGACACGAGGGGATCTACGGATGACGGTAGCATCTTTTCGAGCTTGTATGAATCGCTGAGGAGGGTGACTCGCTTTCCGACGGTAAGTTTGCTGATGTCAACATTATCGGAGACATCGACGACTTGGAGTCTTGGTTAGCGGCGCTTCGAAGGATTCAAGCTTAATACTACGTACCATATTTGCCCTCTGGATGCACTTTGACGAGCACTTTCTTGGTGCCCATAACTTTTACCACTTCACCGACGTAGGACCCCGGTTGCTGGAGGAGGCCGAGCTCTTCCCGCAGTAACCGCACTCGCGAGTTGTAATCATTTCGCTGAGCTTCTAACCGTCGTAGTTTGGCCTGCCCTTGTATAATCTCCAGCTTCATGCTCTCGATCTTGTTGTGAAAGAAGGTATCGAGCGCCATGGCGGTGGCGGACGTCGCAGCCGGCGTGGAGGGTCGAGTTTCCTAGGTTGTGGGTTGCTGTTTCTAGGCCGTCGCAGAAAATAGATGATTACAATAAAGCAGGTGACGGATTCCTGCGGGATGTGCTACGGATTGGGGTGCCTTGGAGAAGGATTGGCGGTTGACGCAAGGTTATTGTCGAGCTTGCGAGCGCAGGTACCAAACAGCATAAGGTTGCGTTGGCGAAGTCGCACTGGAAGCTTCCGAAGGGGCTTGCACGTGATGCGATTAGCTCCCAGCGAGGCTCCACCTTTCCTTGCCGCCCGCGTGGGGAACTCGGAACGTTCTCGCGTTTCTCGTCCACCAAGTTTACTAGGGAATTAGCACTAGACAGCAGGCTCTTCTCTCTCTCGTTTCTCCCTGTCTCCAACCTGTAAGTACATGCGACTCTCCGTCTTGCATAGCTGGCGGGCTCTGTTTCACGTTAGCGCGGCCGATTGACCCTGATGCAGGCCTTGAATCGGAGCTTGTCTGTGTGACGGGTGATCCCAACACCAAACAGTGTCATCTGTCGTTCTTCCGTCAGGCCCCTTCACGCCATCTGCAGTCACTTCTCTGGGCCGTCGGCGGTGCATGCTATGCCTTTGCTGTCCTTTTCCAACCTGCGCCGCAACTAGCTCGTGGCTGCGCTCCAAGCTCTAGAATAAATTCTAAGATAAGAGCCGTTCGCACCCTACGGCCCAGCCCGTAGCACTCCGTCTCGTGCAGGATTTGGCAGGCCCCAGAAGTCGTCATGGCCGAAAGGGGTAGCGCTGCCACCGCGGGAGAAAGAAAGAATTCTCAGCCAAGCTTATCGCGTCGCGGCTCGGATAGCAATCATCCAACTTCGAGCGGGCAGTATGCCGCCGCGGTAAACCCGGAGTCGGCGCGCAGAAGGCCGCATGCTATCCAAACGCAGACAACAGGATATGGTCAGGACCTATTATTAAATGCCGTACATTTGAGGAGTAACAGCTCACTAATTGACATTGCAGGCTCCATATCCTCCTCCGTCACCCGGCCACAGCAGAGTATCACTTCCCCCGAGCGCTCAGTGCCCAAACCGAAGAAGCCCGCAATGAGTCGACGGACAACCTCCGCACATGTACCGCACAAGGGGCAGGAATTTTCTGTGGATGATGCCGAGGATGAGGTTTCCCAAGATTTAACCGAGCAGCGGCAACAAATAGAACAGCAACAGCAGAGGGCTACCCAGTCCCAAACATTGCGGCGAAAGCCTTCTACAATCCGACGAAGAACTGCCGCCCAAGCCCCAACGCTCACACCGGTAGATTCTGCAGAAGACAATGCACCTGAGCAGGAAAGTGCAGGAGCTCCTACAAATAGCGAGGCCCAGCCAAGTTCCTCAGGAGAGGAAACTCTAAACGTGGATGAAGATAATGGGACTGGCGACGATGACGATGACGATCTCAGTGATGCGGAGAGCTTCACACTCAAAGATCGCCAGGACGCTATCAATGTCACACACCCCTTTGGTATAAGGATATGGAAGCCGGCGCTGTACAAGAAGGATAGATCTGTACAGCGCAACGCTGAAGGGGATATCCACTCATCTCCTGGCTTATATGTGAATAATTGGATAGCATTGACCAACCTTGCCTGGACACTTGTGTTTGGCTGGTGGCTCGCCCTGATTACGGCAACTGGAGGACTGCTTTGCGCTCTTCTTGTTTTATCCTCTAGCGCCAGAGAATACTCGCGCCTTCTATTCCATCTGGCCGGCTATCTATTCTATCCTTTTGGAAAGTATGTGAAGCTGATGCAGGACGAAGCATACGCGGAAGAAGACGAGGGCGAGGGTCGGAGCATCAGCGAGTACGAACAGTGGCAAAGCGGAGACATCGAGGAAGGACGCCTCTTCTTTGGTCCCACTAGCAACCAGGGATCTCTCGTTGGACGTCGCAGGAACAGTACAGATTCAGCAGATGAAACTACTAGCCTTCTGGGTAGAGATGGCCGCAGCGCTGCATTCCCGGCGGACACGGCGAGGACCAAGCGAAGGCTATTCGGCCGTGGAAAGTGGAATGTTGGACGGGTCCTCTTCTTCATCTATTTCTACGGCATCTTCACCCCTGCTCTCTTTTTCGTCTCCTTACTATGTTGGTTCTTCGTTTTCACCATTCCCATGGGTAAAGTTACACTTCTTCTGTTTGATCATCTTCGACGCCACCCGTTGGCTCTGTCTTTCCACTCCGATAGTGGCAATGTCCGACGGCACGGCGAGTCCTCGTCCATACTTCTTTGCACATATCGCGCGATGGGTATTAGGTATTGGAAGTATACCATTGACGGAACCAACATCTTCCTGATCAACCTCCTTGGACTCGTTGCGTTCACCATCTTCGACTATTACGTTCTGGATGAGGTTCTCCATCTTCATTTTTGGTTAACAGATCAGTTTCTGGTCTTTACGCTTGCCCTTTTTTCAATCATCCCCTTAGCATACTTCATCGGTCAAGCAGTGGCTTCCATTTCCGCACAATCGTCAATGGGAGTGGGTGCCACTATTAATGCTTTCTTTTCAACTGTTGTGGAAGTTTTCCTCTATTGTGTAGCGCTGAATCAGGGGAAAGCACAGCTGGTCGAAGGAAGTATTATTGGTAGCATCTTTGCTGGTGTCCTGTTTCTTCCCGGTCTGTCTATGTGTTTTGGGGCGCTGAAAAGGAAAACTCAGCGCTTCAATGTCAAGTCCGCCGGTGTCACGTCGACCATGCTACTTTTTGCTGTCATCGGTGCCTTCGGGCCTACACTATTTTATCAGATTTACGGAAGCGTAAGTTCTATAGCTCCCTTCCAATTGTGAGACTAACATAATTTTAGCACGAACTTAATTGCCACCAATGCATCCAGGGCCACGCTGGTGAGGGTGAGCGAGATTGCCGGAGGTGCTACTTTTCCCAAACACCGGCTCTCGATGACGATTTCTTTAAGAAGGCTGTCACGCCTTATATCTGGTTTGCGGCTTTTCTTCTTTTCTTATCGTACGTGATCGGTCTCCTATTTACCTTGAGGACGCATGCTGCTGTCATTTGGAGCAGCGAACCCGATGAGAAGAAGGCAATGGACATGTCAGCGAGTCATATCAGCAATAGTGGGCAACTAGACTTTGCGACCACAAGGCAAGCTACTGGCCAGTCCATTCCTCGAGATCAGATCCGTGACAGTCAACTGTACAAGCGTATAGTAGGGCAAACGCTGAAGAGTGTTGGAGTTGGACCAGAGGACGAGCCAGCCGAATATAGGCGGCGGGGCTCCAAGGAGGATAGCCGGACTCTTCATCTTGTGCCGCCAAAGGATGCTGATGAACAACGCCATTCATTCCATATCGAAGGCTTGGGCTTGTCGGAAGAAGCGAATCAATCACTTGTCCGGCAAATTACTGAGATTGCGGCTACCACTACTGCCATAGCTACTCGCGATGCCACAAAGGCGCCACGTAAGGCTGCTCATATGTCCCAAACCCCGGTGAAAGCTCACCCCGATCGGCCGCACCATCATAGGACCGGGACCTTTACTGAGGAGCATGAAGAAGCCGCGCCCGGCCATACGTCTGGTGGGCACGATGCGCCTAATTGGAGCAGAACTAAGAGTGCCATTATCCTACTCACTGCGACCGTTGCATATGCAGTCATTGCGGAAATCCTAGTCAATACTGTTGATGGAGTGTTGGAAGGTTCTGATATTGATGAAAAATTCCTCGGTATTACCCTTTTTGCGCTAGTACCCAACACCACGGAATTCCTGGTGAGTTAACGCAAAGCTCTTTTCTCCGGGTATAATTCATTAACATTTTCGCAGAATGCCATATCCTTCGCCATGAACGGCAACATCGCACTATCTATGGAAATCGGATCGGCCTATGCTTTGCAAGTCTGTCTACTGCAAATTCCCGCACTTGTGTTTTACAGCGCCATCCACAATGGCTTCGATTTCTCATCCCAGACCGCTAACAACTCATTCAGTAAGTATCTACAATCAAATCAAGCATTTTGAGCATTGGGTGGACTGCGCTAATACCATTTACAGCCCTCATCTTCCCTCAATGGGACATGGTCACTGTGATCTTGTGCGTATTCCTCCTCTCGTACATGTACGGCGAGGGGAAGAGCAACTATTTCAAGGGTTCTATCCTTATCCTGTCGTACTTGGTTGTTATCGTTGGGTTCTACTTCTCTAGCTTCACCAACGACTTGGAGAGAATGGGAGTGAACCCTTCAGACACACTTGCCGTGGGCGGTCTTGTCGAACACCAATTCCAGTCCATGTCCTTCAAGACAGTTGGACGGAGCAAAAGTGGTCAAGCTTACTAAGCAGGGCCTATCAAGACTGGTTGAAGATTGAGGTGGCTAGTGCATTGTTTATATAGTGGCACAGGGCAAGGTTCTTTGTCTGTCTATTTCCTTGGTACAAGAGATCTCCCATGCATCATGCCGGTAAAATCTGCATTAGTCGGCGCATAGCGCAGGAGTTGTGGGTTGATCATTTCTGGTTTACGCAATACAGTAATTTGTCAGTTATTCCTACCATCTCGTTCTTCGTTTCTCCACCGTGATCCGAAGTGAGTGCACGTTCACTTGTTGCTTTTTCGGACGCCCCGCCGGGAAAATCTAACGTGTTCGTATTTGATCGGAGCTGGGCAGCTTTTAGAGGGCCATTGAAGCCCCCAAGCTCCATCTAGTACCCCGGCTTAACAACAATACATAGCAGTGAAAATGGATTTCTCGCGGTCAAGATTAAGAGATGTGTGGGATGTACAAGTGCGTCCATGAGTCCCTTTCTGCGGGATTCCCGGGAACAAAAGCATCACACACCACACGTGGCCTCGCGCTCAGGCTCGGCGCTTGATGGATCCGAAGCCACGTCTAGGATATAAGGGAGTTCCCTAGTGGAAGCATACGTTGTACGGGCGTCCCGGAACTAGCAGGCAGATAGTGCAAACGAGGTGATTACACAATCTGTGTTAGGGCTGAGTCGAGTATTTGAGATGGCCAGCTCGACGGGGCACGAGACGGGGCACGAGACGGCGTCCTGGAGCGTGAGATTAATGGGAGACGGACCGCGCAATTGGACAGTGGGGTTAGAAAAAGAGCGCATAGAGTGAGGCAGTGCAGCAATAAGACGCACCCGGTTTCAGGTGCAGCGAATCCAGGTTCGGGTGGTACAGATAAATGCCATTGTCCACCCTGCCACCCTTGCACGCATCATCGCTCCCGCACGTCGCCGGTGATCTGCTTATTCCCCTCCGAGCGTGCCGGGCTCGACTCCAGAAACCTGCTACAGCTTCCCGCCGCCTCTTCTACCTCCAGCATGATACTGCCGCAATAGTAGAAGCCATCTACACACTCCGATACGGGCCTCCGATACCGCGCTGGACTGGACGAGTCGATGGAGAGAGAGCGCACCGTCTCGCCGAGCATCCGCCATCGATAAGAAATAGACGGGATTCGCATGACCGCGTCGCCGCCCGCAGAACCCCAACCCCGCAATTCACCACTCTGACAACCATGGCTACGGGTTTGCGGCAGCTGCCATGGCTGCTCAGCTGCGTGCTCTTTGTAATGCTGTCGGGAGCAGTCGACATCGTGCCCTCCAACGAGAGCACCGCCCTCGAGACTCACGGCGTTCGCATATTGCAGGACACTTCGGGCGCGAACCTTTCGGAGCTGGCGCCCTTGACAGATGAAGCGCAAATGAAAGGGCCTGTCAGTAGACTGCGAATGTTGCTTGTCTATCGTACTCAGGACTAACACATGGCAGAATCCTCAGTCCTACCGAGGGACCCTCTTCAACACAAATGTCTCGAACATGGCCAATGTTCCTGCAGAGGTCATTCCGTATATAAGTTGCAGCCCTGCCGACTACTCTGGGAATTTCAACGCTTTAAGCGTCGTTCAAAATGCAATGCAAACAAACATCACCGCCATTATCCTGTACACTACCAGATCCGACTACTGTAATCTGACAGAACCGACCGAACAATTGCAACAGTTCCCGATATTCTCAATGACGAGCGCATCCGACTCTCAAAAAGTACTAGACAATATTGACGACCTTCCAGCTTCACAGCTGTACTTCATCACAATAATCCGCGAGGGTGTGAATAACCAACCAACCAATTCGAATGATAACGATGGCGAACAAAATCAAAACCCGCTAGGCCCATCTCCATCGACAGCTGTAGCCATGATCATCCTCTACAGCATCACAGGTATCATTACCGCACTCTTCCTCGTCATCATCATTACAGGCGCCATAAGGGCACACCGGAACCCAGAAAGATACGGTCCACGGGACGTTTTAGGCCGGCCACGGCAGAGCAGGGCTCGTGGCCTCGGAAGAGCGATTCTGGATACTATTCCCATTGTCAAATTTGGAGAACGGGAAACACCAAAACCAACAGATGTGGAACTTGGATCTACAGCGGAAGCGCGGGAGGTTAACAACGCAAACGATGAAGTAAGGGTCCAGAGCAAACCGGCAGGCACAGAAGCCCAAACTGCAGAAAATATCGAAGGACAGAGGGATGATGATGATGCCGAACAACCATCTGGAATTGCTCCAGCACAACCCGCAGCTACGTCTACGCCAACCGCACAAAACAATTCTTCTCCCGACGAAGGACTAGGGTGCTCAATCTGCACAGATGACTTCGAGAAAGGTCAGGATATTCGCGTGCTACCATGCAACCACAAATTCCACCCAGAATGCGTAGATCCATGGCTGCTCAACGTATCTGGCACCTGTCCTCTATGGTGAGTTCCCCCTCGCTCTTATCTTTTATGGCTTATATCTAACAACCACACAGCCGCGTAGACCTCCGACCAACAACATCCCGCACAACAGAAGGCTCCGAGGATCTAGACAACGTCTCCCTAGCCCCGCCCCTCCAACCCGACGCCGAACAATCAAATCGCCGCCACTCCACCCTTAGAGACATTCTCTCCCTACGCTCCCGACCAAACGCCTCCGCCGAAGAACGCATCTCCGCATTGAGGCGCCTGCGCGAGCAGCGGAGAAATCAGAGCCGTGAAGATGCCGCGGGAAGTGCCAACGCGAGCACAGAGGATGTGGCGAATGTAAGAAGGAGCAGGAGGATCAGCGCCAGGTTCCACGAGGCGTTCAGCATCCGAACGAGGAGGGGTGGCCAGGAGGACACCGCGGCGGCGGCATCGGCGTCGAACGCGGAGAGCTCGGGTGCTGCGGGGCAACCGGGTACAGTGGAGGAATCGCCAGCACCGAGCTCGAGTAGTCGGAATGAGGTGGATGCGCCCGGACGGCCATAAACTTTCGAAGGGTTGGTGATGAGCGCCGGGATCTCTCTCCGAGATGTAAAGGTTATATGGGCGTTTTATGGGTTTTGGGGGGGTTCCACTCCTTTAGCAGACGAGTTTGCTTCCTGTGGTTTCGACTGCATCATATGGCGTTTTGGAGACCATGCTTGTGGTTTTTTTTTTTTTTTTTGGGAATGACCGGGTGTGATGGGGTACACAAGGAATGAAGTTGGTGGTGTTTTATTTTGGATGGGAGTTTGAGGGACATGTGGCGCTGAGCCATTATTGTGTATATGATCGATTAATTGACGGGTGGATGTACAAGTATGCTTGTGCGCGGGCAAAAGGAAAAGGTATCTGTATAAATTGATGAATTGATTCAGAGACGATTAGGATTTTTGTCGCTGTTACGAAATGTGAATGTGCATGTGGACATGCGGTAATGTGTGTCTCTGAGTGTATGGGACGGGTCGAATTGGAATAAGTTCCTGGCTTAGGATTGGTACTGTATTGTGCTGTGTTATAAATGGGAGCATTCTAGTATATATCACGTCTATTCCGAATATTCCCCACGTCCTAATAATACTCGGCGTCGATGTTCGCAGTTCTGAGCGCGAACGACTTTTTCTTCTCCAACAATGTGCGCGCATAGGAAGGAGATGTTGGACTCTGGGCTATCAACAATTATAAACCCTCTACAACGGGGAACCTCCGAACTTCGGCACCAGCGCTGGACATGTGAAAGAGAGAAAGATAAGTCGTATTTTAAAGCGACTATAGTGTAATAAGCTATCTCGCGTTTTAATTTTCTTTTTCGGTAGGAGGGAAGAAGGGCGCATATAGTTACGGTGGAAGATTCGTTGTCCTAAAAATAAATCAGATAAAAGAAATTATAGTAATATTAAAAATCCTAGTAAGGGTGACTGTTCAATGAGTAAATAACGGGCCATATGGCAGTAGAATAAGGTAGTGTAGTAGAACACGACCATGCTAGAAGACAAGTCGTTCCAGAAATATACAAAGACTGAAGGTATAGTAATATTGCGGGATAAGTGCCTGGCGGGACCTGTATGCGCAACGTCTCCGCGTAGCAGGGGGTGCGAGGAGGAATCGGTTGACCGGAATTAAGTTGGACGTATGGCGATAAGATTCTGGTTGGAGCTTGATGTATAAGGTGCAAAAGAAGGGGAGTTCTGGAGAATATATAGTATTGGGAATATAGGTTCTGCGGCAGAAACTTGCTGGGTCTTTTCAACGCGCTTGGGATAGATAGTTGGGACTCGGAGACTGTGGCGTAGGAAGGTGATGAGGGATATAGGATAGAGAATGCTTAACTTTGATATCAATGGTGCAAAGCCTGTATAACAGAGTAGTGTAAACGTAAAACGAAGGGGGGCGGAAGGATAAATTTTTGTAGGAAATAGATTAATGTACATGTTCTTTAGTATTTTGCAGGTTGGACGAGACATTGGGAATAACGGTCAAAAAGGAAAATAGATGGTGATGGAATTTATGGGGAGAAAGTGTGAGCGAAGTAGACAAATTAATTTTTTTTTTTTTTTTTTAAAAAAAAAAAAAAAAGATGATGGGCAGACGGATCCTTGGGGTGAAGGGAGGATACAAGATAGAAAGGGGAGGTGAGATGCTTTCTACGAAAGATATAACGGAAGTACCAAACGATTGAGAGAAGCCCAATTAAGGTATAAAAGAAAAAAATGGATGAGCCAGAATGGGGATTTTATTATAAATGGTAAATATGCAGCCAAAATCCATTCTATAGTAAGTGAAATCGGGTTTGGGCGGAAAGTGACTGTAGTACCAATTACGGCAGAACTATGTGACATTTTTAAAAAAAAAAAAAGCAGAAAGAAGAAATATATTTGGGCCGGAGTGAGCCGTAGAGAGTGCGTGGGCCGTAACACTAAATGAATATTAAGAAAGTAGTACTGGAACCACACGTGTCCTAGCGGCAAATAATAGCCAATTAGAGCAGCATATGAATAAAGATATGGGCTGGCAATTATACTACTTATCAAGTCGATGTCTTTCTAACCACTTGTTCTGTTTCAAATATGCATTGTTGTTCATCTAAACTGATCCTGCATAGCACGACCATCACTAGTGGTCTTGATGATAGCCTCATCCCACTGCATTATTACAGGCTTTACAGCTTCCAATATGCACATCTCAGCTGAATTTGCTGGTTCGAAATTACTAATCAATATCCGTGAACGGCGGAACCGCCAGCCAGATCCCATTACAATACTCACACCTATAGGCTTTCGCGTGGTAAATCCTTTGCCATAGATATTAAGCAACATCGGCGATTATTGTAGGGTAAGAAACATTCCGGAGATATCAGAGCACGCTGTCATCCGGGCTTGTTGAACCCCATTTGTCATCCTGCTAGCGTGGCTAAAACAATCGAAGCACGATTTCTAGCCCGGACAGCATGTAGTGAGGCTTTGGCTCACTCCCGAAGTAAATCCTTAGGAACAGAATACAATCGGTCTTAAGTGGATATAAGGATACTATACTCGAGACGATGAGGATGAAGTAGGAGAAGCAGCGCAGGGCGCAGTATGTAGTCTGAAATCCTATAAGCCACATCCGCTGTAGCTCGTGGAACCATGAGAAGATCATTAAACTAATGCGAGGCTAGAATGTATTGACCCACTTATTGATCAAGCCGTAAATACCAGCCGTAGAATCTAGCCACTCAACAATAAGTTTGATCACGATGGCACTGCATTTACGTCCCGATATGCCAGCATTCCACTCTCACACTCAACAAGCGCTCTAGATCTTTCCGTTGATAGCACACCGTTTCTAGGCGACCCCGGAGGATCATATACGGAGCTGGCGAAACGTTGGGGGCCATGAGCATCGAAGGCCGAGGGAACGGTCACATCATGTCAAATTAGCTAGGCGTTTTTGGGAGTGGCCCGCGTTGCCCATCAACATCTGTCGCCAAACCCGTCCCTACGGGTATCGTTTCAAAATTTCAACTGTATATGGTTAATCTATTTAGATCCCATATTGTCGATTGAAAATCTGTTAGATTGCGCTAGTGTTTCCACACACAAAACAAAAGGCGTTAGAAAGAGGAGAGAACCCATAATTGTTAATGGTAAACTAACAATGACTTATTGTGAATCTAGGGTTGTTGCTCACAGTTGCTAAAAAGCCAGATTACGAGATAAACAACATGTATACATGCGCAAAGACCAATCGACGAGGATACGGGGTTTCCTTACTCTATGATCAGTCCAGCCACCCTTCAGGGTGATCCCGCCCAGCTAAACCGTGGTTTACGCCCGGTTTCGATGTACAAGGCACCCTGCCTACTGGTTAATTTTGTCCGGACAAGATTTTATTTACGCCCGGCTTAGATATGCGATGACCAGAGGGAGTCGAAGCATGCGTACGCGGTTGGTAGAGGCTGAATGAGTGGCCTAGTAGAGGTGAGACATCCTGTGCCGTTCATTATACCTAGTCAATAAAAATAGACCAAGAAGCATCGTTTCTATCTTTGTGATTTTACATTTCCGTTCGCTGGGTATAATATTGAGCTCACTCTACGCTAAAGTATACTTATGATTGTGAGTACATGCTCAATTTGTCCATAACGCACTTATTTTTCTTATATTGTAGTCCAGAGTATATCTTTAACACTTGGAAACCTCTGACCTATATCCTTGTCTGTTTCGCGCCCTCGCCGCCTTCAAGGTCCGCAATCGACTCCTCCCGATCCGGTAATAAGGCTGGACCGCAGACTTCTTACCCTTGCCGCTACAAGGCATATTCTTATCTCATTATCTTTTCTGTCGACTTAGCCTATATAGATTCTTCTATTTTATGGCCTGGAGTGCTATGATGCCTACAGCCGATTCCTATGCCCTATATCCCGTGCGAATGTATCATGTTCTAGGGTTCTCCATAGCCAAGTCATCGATGAGTCGCCAAATTGGCACTGCCCTCGTTACTTTATCTACTTTTGATAATACATCTATGGCATCATGCATCTTCCGCCTCCTTTCGAGGCCAAGTACTCATTTGATTTACGCCCTTCTCATCCTACCATGAATTAGACCACCACTTGGCATGCCCTCGCCGCCTTCAACTCTGCGGTCTAGTCCCATTTCGCTCCATATTTGATCGAATCGTGTACTTTTTGCGTTTCTCTAGAGACAGGTCCCCAACTATCCAGCACTTTCGCCCGTGATGGCCGATGCTCAGCCTTGTGAACATTCTCAGGACCATAGATCGATCCATGCCCGCCTACACTGGAGCTGGATCAGGTCAAATCCGTCCGACTAATGTCCTCAAGTAGCTCAATTTAGTCACTATCATCACATATCGGAATGTGTCCTTTTATGAGAACCGCAGTCTGGAGAAATATAAAAGGTAATGAGTTGCTGTCTACATCAAGCCACCAACATCAGTCAGTTTCCTCATTCACCAACACTCATTTATACGATCCACATTCATTTGTCTATTTTAAAGCAGCTCCAATGAGGTTCTTCAGCCCACAAGCCCTTCTGATCGGGGCTTCACTCCTCCCTTCCCTCGCCCTGGCGGCAGATATGAAGGACTGCGAAGGCGGTCCATGGGGAAATTGGCTTGAAGTCGGCAACACTTCCACAGACGAAGAAGACAAGAACAATATCTGTGAGACACTATGGTCTAAGGGTGTCGTCATTAACGGAGTAGAAGCATGGGGCTCCAAAGACCGCGTCGAGGCGATCCAATTCTATTTCACTGATGGTTCGAGCTCAAAACAGCTCGGCGAACCCGGAGGCGCCTCGAGCCAGAAACTCACATGGGACCCGGCTCAGGAGACTGTTACCCAAGTAAAGATGTGGGGCAATGGAAAGGCGTCGGGGCTAGGCAAGATCTTGATGAAGACTTCTGGAGGAGGGTCTCTCGAGGTTGGTAGATCACCAAGTGATTCACAGACAACATTTGAGCCCGATCTCTACACCGGAATTCTTCTAGGCGCCCTTGTATACGTAAACGATGAGGACAAGGACGTCGGTAGACTGGGCTTGTTGTTCTTGAGGAGCAAGATCAAGGCTATCACTATCAATGAGATGCAATTCCAGGATACCCCCGAGGCTTTGAATGAGAAACACAAGTAAGTCTTCCGCAGAACTACGTTGAGGGGATGGATTACTAAGACAGACGACTAGGGGCCTCCAAAACATCTTGCTTGAGGAGGGCGACCACATAAATACGAACGACAGCAAAGGCACTTGGGTCTTTGGCAATGAAGTCTCAAAGAAAGTTACAAAGAAGCTCACCAATCAGGCAACTCATACTTTCGGATGGCATTACGACATTGAGGCCAAGGCTCAAGTCCTCGGAATCGGCTTCAGATTGGAGACTGGCATCAAGTATGAATACCAAAACATGAAAGCCGAGGAAAATGGAGAAGAGACCGAAATCAAATTGAAGTGGGAGATCCGTCAAGAGCTTGATCCAAATCAGAAAGTCTTCTGCCGCGCTACTGTTCTGAATGGTGAGTACAAGGGAGCATACAATGGAAAGGTAAGTAGGAACATCCTTGAATAGCGTCAATCGTGTTGCTGATCGATGATCAGGTTGCCCTTGAGCTTGAAGATGGATACAATTATGAGTTCTGGTCTGCTGGCGAATACGAGCAAATCGCATACGGTACAGTTAAGTCGAAATGCCAGTCCACCGAAATGCCTCCCTTTTCCGATGACCCAACGGAAGATGATCCAGCGGCCAAGCGATCGATTCAGTTTCCTCGCAGAGCCATTCTAGAGGCCAACTAAAGCAATATATTCCTATCCACTTTCAGCAGCGAACAGTAAGCTACCTAGCACTGTGTACTGGCTTCGTCGGTGGTATTCAATCTCCCTGAATCACTGCATTTTCTGGCATCTCGGTTTGCATAGTGGGGTCCTGGTGACTCCCAAGGGTTTACGTTTGGCTTCATTGCAGTATGGAGCCTTGTATTGGTACTTCACATAGACATAGACATGGACTTACAAATAGAATACGCTTTGAAAGCATCTCCTTTCCGTTGTTGATATCGGTGACAAGTTCGAAGCATCCAGTCTCGCAAAGTCTCTCATCAAAAGCTCGCATTTGGTATATACAAATTTACAAATCGACGCATAGTGTTATACGGTCTTTGAACTGGCCACTCTGGCTATCCCAGTCAATCCACAAGATAGGCCAATTTTGAAAACCCGCAACCCAATACACCCTATTTGACAACTTACAAGGAATTGTTCAGGGAAAAAAGCTATCCTTCCAGCATTGCCACTCGATCAGAACATCACAACTTGATCCATCTCAACACTCCGGATCAGCCCAAGGATTAAACGCCCCAGAACAGAGATCCAGCGAGTAGACCACACCAACTTGCTCGATGATAGGCATCCTCGCCGCAACGCCCGTCCCACACAATCAACCCAAAACAAAGTCGCACAAGCAACAAAACCCCGTGTAAGCCCAACAAGGATCACCCTCATCCTTGCTGCTTATCGCTCCTGTGTGCCATCCTTAATATGACCTCCGTACCGAATTCGATCGGACCCTGGATGCTCCATTCGACTGCAACGTTCGGAAACGATTTATAGGCCACCGTTTTCGTTCACACGGCGACTCGAAGACACAGAATGCCTAAATCCCGGCCTCGGAAGTTAGATTCCAATTGACTTCATTATGAAAAAGACGCCATCCCTCTCCTCTTCATTTGTGTGACCAAGAAGAAACAACACCATTCCTTTCATACGCTCAATGCAACCACTATGTACCCGCACACATCGGACAAGCTAATTTAAAAAAGGCTTTGACGGACCTTCCCCAAATAGCTAACTACCACCTGCCATTCCCAGACGCCCGTAACCGTCTTGGCTGAATGGCAGAAAAGTTTTTTCTCTCGACTCTTTCGCGCGAGAAGGAGGAGCACATCGGACAGCGAAGCAAGATATCCGCACCGCCCACTTCGACGCGTCATTTGGATCATGCGGCCTCAGTCTACACTCAATGGGGATACGTATACTGGAAGAAACCCC
>ML986589.1:0-25134 GCA_010094045.1 Lojkania enalia
AAAAAAAAGCTCTAGTGCTAGTTTTCTTTTTTTTTTATTTGCCATAATATCAAAATGTCACCGAAAATGCCGCTTTTGTATTAATGGAAGAAACGATTCAGGGCCCGATTGCAGATGCTCATACGGAGGATCTCATTATGCCCCTCGTAATGGCGTAATTAGCGCTTCTAATGGGTGGATTTGAAAGTAGAAAAAAAGAGAAAGATGCGATTAAAAGAAATAAACGGAATCTAACAACTGCGCTATAGCCTTAATTTAATGCATAATACGGGGCTTGAAATTGCGAACTAAAGCTCCTAGCAAATGAATGTGTATCGAATATGAGACTTTATTTAAAGCTGGCCAAACATCAAAACAGAAAAACATGGACGTATCAAAATTACCTTGCTCTGAAGACGCAGAAGAGTGAAATTTCAGAGCAGTGCGAGCTTCAAAGCGGGGGAAGTTGAGGGAAGACGGAGTAGTGTTTGGCGGCAGCGATTAGAGATCGATCGGCTTGTCATTTCAAGATAACCAAGTTCCGATTTAGACACTATGGTCCAACACAACGCTAGTCACGACCACAATCGATTTTTTTTTTTACTCTAAAGGATCACTGGGGATTATCGAAGTAGTGGCTCGTCTGCATTGTGCATTCCTTCATTCGAGATCACTTAATATAGATATATTTCTTTTCTGGCCTACTTTCCTCCTTGTCTTCTAGGATTTACATGGCATAAGTAAATCCTTTCTGCTATCTTTTTGGTAATTCCTCAATTAAGAAATTTTCTTTCTGGTGGACGTATTGTCACGTTAGATATTCGGCTACTACGTCAGCTACATCCTGCCTATATATTGTGATAGGGATTTGGCAAGTCTACTGAGTACGATTTCCTACTACCGTACGGGAGCAAGTTATCCGGTTGTAGGTTGTATCGAATACCGTCGCACGATATCAAATCACGCTGGATATTAACTGATATACCCTTTCTTATATACATAAATATGGCCTGCTGGCCATCCTCAATCAACCAGTTCAGCTCCTCATCTCCCTCCCTGAGACAAGATTCGCCTCTCACCACATATATAGACCCTCAATACCCCTCTATTCACACCACTTTTGGCTGCCACTTCTCCCCTCTGGCATCATGACACGTATTTATCTGTAATTTATCATATAAATTTAGACCTATAATGATCGTGCAATACGCAAGTCTCTTTCACGAATCTTACATGGAATAAGCCTCTAAATAGAAAAGCCCATCTATATATAATATTCATTTATTTTATATTTTAAACTATAGGGTATTGGTATTTCCTATTCACATGATCTATATGCAAGAACTTCGAAGAGAATTAGTAAAGGCAACCTTTAACTAGCTAAACGTCTTCGTGACTAAGTTCACGCTCTCCAGTGCTTCATTCAGCTTTATTATTTGAATACGTTGCAGTTTCACTCTTCATCCCTACTCCTTTCGTCTTCAATCTCTTGCACCTCCCTCTCTCCCTCTCCACTTCTTTATCTCCACTGTCACGTGTTTCTACTATCCTATTATAGTTGATCTGTTTTTCAAGCTTATACAGTCTCGCCACTGCCAGGCTCTGGCCAGGCAGGCCACTTACCCTCCTTCAATACATCAATATTTGCCTCAGTAATTGACGCTACCTAATACGCGACATCTACTGCTAGACCTTTGTAGTGTAGCCTCAAACCTGACTCCTAGTGCAAATAATATGGCTACAGGCAATGCTACGCACATGCCTTCTAAATAAATCTATCAAGAGTAAGTTAAGGATGCTTAACCAGAGATTCATTACCTAATACACGATTTCAAGCTTCCTCAATACCGACATGTTCTTGGATTTGACTATTGAGATCCCTGGGAGTCATTAGTTCAAAGTAAAATAGACTATCCCAATCCCGGAGCCTAAGCGGCTCTCCAAAATCTTTGCAGCTATCACCAATGTTTGTGATCATTCCATCATTCCATACGGTGCTAGGCTGATATATCATAGGGGGCAAGGAAGGTCTACCATAAGGACTTCGATGTCAATATTTTTTAATTAGCACTATATTTCTACTTCATCGGTGACTACAATGGTTGCTTTGGCATAAATAAATCCGAGTTCTACCTTCATCAAATCAAGGTCCATAACCTTGGTATCGACTTTGAGATTCCTGGGCTTCTTGAATACTCTACAGGGCGCTTCAGAGGACGGACCGAATAGATTTTGCCTCAGTGAATTTTGGATCCGTTGATGAACGCAACAAAAAATGCCCACAATATCACAAGATTGGACACGTCCAATCCTCTTGCTCGGACTGATGTAGACACCTTCGAGAAGTCCTTTGAATCTAAACTACCGAGGGCGCAACGGGAGACTATTTTGGGCGTAGAAAAGATCCCAGCACTAGCGGCAAAATACTTTAGTAAAATAGGTTTTGACTGCACACCTACCCAGTATCCAATTAATGGGAATGCATGGGTTGCGGTATTATTCTTCAATATGAACTAATCGCCTATACAAAACCTGGTCGCAACTACCGTTGTCTTTTCTGTCTCGACCAAAATGCGCCCAAAGGCTTCAAATAGAAAGGTGACTTCAAATTTGTAAGGTTATATATATCGCACGATCCTTATTATGGATTAGCCCTGATATCGTGTGATACCTAGGATGGATAGTATAAATAGCCCTGATCCTCTATAGATATGAACCAACACAGTCTTTCCTCCTCATTTGGCCTGATGCTTTACAAAATTAAACAGAATTTCTAAGAAACATCGGGTTGGAATGCAAGCTACCCTATGGAAATTCTGCTTATGCAACAGAGTCAGGCAAGCCAATGTTGCGAGGCTTGAGTGGTTGAAACTTTCAACTTGTTCTTCCTACTCTTCGGAAGATGATGATTCGATAAGTATATGTGGAAAAGAATACAATGATCGGAAGTGCACGGGTGCGATATGGTTTGGATGATATATGCTGAACTATGTCAGCTATATCTTGAGTTGATATGTTGTATACGATGTCCACGTGAAGGCCATTTGAAGAGGACACGTTCTCGGATATTGAGATTATTCTCAGCGGATCGAATCGGTTCGAAGTAGACAACATTATACTAATTTCAAAGTCAGCATGGTCTGAGAAACACTGTCCAGACGAAGCAGAGCCCAAAATGAATAGCTCTGATTCACATATCACTGCGAAAATTCCATGAGCTGAACCTTGGTTGCAATGTGTTCCTAAGAATCCATCTCTTCAACGTCTTGCTTGAAGCGATTTGCGTTTACGGACATATTACGATACTACTCTATTTAGGAATATCTGGATATTAATCCGGTTGGGCTGGACCTAGATGTGGATCCTTTGTATGACCCTACAGTAAATATCACTTCCATATCTTAATGAATCTTTTGGCAGAATAATATGAGATCCGGGGCCTTTCCACCTATTCTGCTCAAGGTTCCCTCGCTGCAGCACATGAATTACGAGAAACAAGTAGTGAACGGCTGTAGCATCTGATAAATGCCATTTATAACATTCCAAGGTTAACGGAAGACAGTCCACTACAAATCGCACCGTATGAGCAATGTTGTGAGCTCGAAGAAAACGTATTAGGCCCCATTAGGCCCATTTAGACGTCAAACACCGAAAGCGCTCCTCGACTGCCAGTATCGAATATCACATAAAGATGTCGAGAAGATGCAAATAGTGAGTACTAATGCATTCGATGCAAAGCAAACCCTGACAAGGATGATCTTGCTAGAATCCGACCTCTGCTCAAAGTGTACTGAAGTTAAAGTTTATTATCCCAATCCAATAGGCTATTCGGGTCTGCATCTCAGTATTTGGCAATGCTCAAAATGCCGCAAGCCCTTGCATTACGTGGGGAAGATAAAATAGGATAAACTGTCACGTGTTTCTACTATCCTATTATAGTTGGCCTGTTTTCAGGCCTATATAGTCTCGCCATTGCTAGCCTCTAGCTAGGCAGGCCACTTACCCTCCTTCGATGCATCGATATTTGCCTCGGCGATTGATGCTGCCTGATACGCGACATAAACTATTTAAATGCTTGGTAAGCCCTCCTACTGAGAAACGACGCAAAATATCTAAGCATATGAGTTTTAAATGCGCAAATTATCAGACAGAGTAGTTGACTTACTGTCCACAATACCAAACTCTGCCGGACTCAGTATTGAATTTGCTGTTCAGCTTCTAAATGGCACGAGTTGCGAAGAGGTGTTATGGAATTGTTTGAACACTTTCTCGATTCACACAGCCTACTACTCCCCAACGTCTATTCCTATGCTCTTAAAAAGGCTTCCTTGATGTTCTAGACCAATCTTTTCAAGTGTTCTACTCTAGGCTAGACTTAGTAGCACAACACATTACATTAGATTCTCTGAAGCCAACTTTCAGTATCCCTTTCCCCCCATCTACAAAGTTATTGATCTTAGATATGCAAAATCTACTCTACCCTTAGGTTTTAGACATTAATTGCCATTGGGACTTACTCTTTGCTGTACCTTAGCACCAGCATTATATATAAATGGACACTCGGTTCGATCAATTTTCTCCCAATTCAACACTTTATCAGCAATCGAAGACTTTCCACATCTACCTTCATATTCGTTTCTGCGGTCGGATTCATCGTCTTTAAAGGCATAAATGTGGCTTACACCCTTTTTACTATACCTATTCACTAGTTAGCTCAATAATAAATCAATTGACCCCTATCTAAGAGCCAATGGCCTGTGTCCCGACGAATCCTTCAACTTTATTCCAAAAAAAAAAAAAAAAAAAAGGTAGCATGTAAATCCTAAATTCGCGACGACGTTTAACTTTAAGGTCCACTGTGGTCAGATATTATCGAAAGATGAAATCTTATCATGATGCCGGGCCCTGTCTAATATAACAACAGATTCTCAGAAAAGTCGCAAAACAAGTTCTGCATGTTCAGAATCCTTATCAACACCGATCCAACACTTCATGGCAATGGCGCCCCTGCGCCGACTCCGATGTTCCTACCACGGTAATCACTAAAACCACAAACTGTTTATCCATCTGGATCTGGCAGTCAAAACTTGTCTAGAAGTGCTTCTCTTTTCGATTGGTCCAATAAAATCCTAGGCTCGAATCTATCAACTAGCCCCTAATGACGATCAACCCTTGATGCTCACCGAAATGTGGTCTCGCATATAGCCTTGGGAAATATACACGGTTGCGATTTGTTGAGAGCAAGACAGTGCCCCCAAGTTTTCCATATGCGGAGTGCTTTTGATTGGTTCATAAACTAGCGATTGATGGGAGTGAACTTAGTGCGCTGATAATTGGTCATGTAGATTACTTTCAAGCCAACCCCTACACGTAATGCGGCTCGGTTGCGGCGTCACTGTCGTCTCTATTAGGAAAGAGGAGAGTATTGCTCGCGCAGCATATGTAGGAAGGTATGTGGTCATCCGTAATTAACTTTCTTGAATTTTGGTGCTTGACTGGGAGTCTCGCTATTTCTTCCCTCTTCCCCTCGCATTGAATGTCTTGAGCGGATCCACCTTTCCTTTCCTATACACCTTCTTTCCTTTTCTTTTATCTCTTCTTACACCTTTCCGCTTCTCCTTCTCAAAACTAACCAACCCGAAATCCTTAGCCGGCAACTTACCTCCGGGTAGGAGATAGTCTGGAATATGTTTTAAGTGCTGCTGTATTCTGGCTGGATGGTTGAGGTTTTGGTCGTGTCGTAAGTGGGAGAGGGCAGTTGGGTTTTCTTCGAACTATAAATGACGTTAGAACGTACGACTCGGGGTAAATGATCACTGGAGCGAGCTCACATATCTGGACAGCTTCTCGCTCTTTAACAGTTCTTGCCTTAATTCCTTGATCTGTGCTTCTCTGATCGCAATTCTCGTCACCGCTCTCAACGCATCGGTGAATCGA
This sequence comes from Lojkania enalia, assembly GCA_010094045.1. NCBI lineage: Eukaryota > Fungi > Ascomycota > Dothideomycetes > Pleosporales > Lojkania > Lojkania enalia. The sequence goes on from ML986589.1 coordinate 5,917, forward strand.
TATCGGAAAGGCTCCAATCTCCGCATATCAAAGTCATAGTTCTCCAACTTCTGACCTTCCTTTTGATGCTTGGCAATCTTCCTTAGCACCTGTTCGTCGTTCTCAGAACCGGGGAAGGATGTCGGCTTATGCTTGCGGTAGTTGTCTTTCGGGATGAGGAATGAAATTGCAGTGCCCGATTTGCCAGCTCGAGCTGTACGGCCGATTCGGTGAAAATATGATTTATAGTTTGAAGGTAAGTCAAAGTTCAGCACACAGTTAACATTGATGAAGTCAATTCCTCTCGATACTCCAGAGTCCTTTGAATCTGTCTTGATCTTCTTGGGGTTCGCGCTGTCCTCGTTCCGTGTCCCTAATACTTCGTTCTCATCTGACGCAATGAGTATGTTGTACATGTTTTTGTTGAACTCATCTACAATATGTAACCGGCTTGTGAGAGGTAGTTCCGAGTTTAGGACACAACTCTTTATACCAAACTGCTCGAGAAACAACTTCACACGATAGCTTCGATCCACATCGCCCACAAAGACGATAGTTTTGCCCTTGATTAACTTTAAGAGGAACATCGCGTATATCAGAAGGAACTTCTCATCTTCCGCGCATTGTATGACGTATTGTTTGACCAATTGGGAGTCTTCAAGATCGTCGAGGTTAAGGATGACCGGGTCTCGGGCGAAGAGACCTTTAAGCGTGTCAAGCTCTGTATTGAGCGTTGCACTCATGAGACTATGGTCTGTTAGCGAATCGATTGAATGAGGTAGGACTAGTAAATGTACAAGATCTGCGTTCCCTTCGGCACGGTTTTCGCGATGCTATTAAGGTCTTTCTCGAATCCATATCCCATGACCAAATCTCCTTCATCCACAACCAAATGTGCCAAATGCTCCAGCGAGAAAGCGCCATTATTCAGGTTAAAGCTTGCCCGGGCGGGCGTCGCGACGACAATGTCAGGTAGATCTGCTAGCTTTGCTCGATGTACAACATCCGATTCCTTCCCTGCAATATTCTGTACTCGGACATCTTGTCCACAGTGTGCGGCGAGCGATTGAGCGAGCCTGGTGACCTGTAGGGCGAGTTCCTTAGTGGGGACGAGGATGAGAGTCGAGATTTCTCGCTGGTTGTGTCGAATCGTCTTGTGAAGTATGGGAAGAAGATATGCGGCCGTCTTCCCCGTACCAGTCCCTGATCGTGCGAGTATGTCCTTGCCATTAAGTGCGAGGGGAATAGATTTGCTCTGCACAGTAGTTGGGGCAGACCATTTCTGGTCTCGTATGCCGCGGAGGAGTCGAGGTTCTAGGCCAAAGGAAGAGAAGGTAATTTCCTTGGTGGCGGAGTCGAGTGTTTTCGGCACTTCTGGCACATCGCTCTCGTTGAGTTTACGCTTCATGGCCGGCATTCTGGGCTATGGCAGTAAAGGTTGAACGGATGCACCGTAAGATTCTACTCGTAGAACTTTTCGGAGACGCCAAGATTTACACGCCTATTAGGCTTAGCTCGCCCCTCACGGAGGAAATGACGGGCCGAGGCTCTGTCACTTCTACATCCCCATGATTCTACCTGTGGACACTATTGGCATAGCGCAGTGCTCTACCACTGACTTTTAGGTGCCGCCAGAGATCTTAGGCTGCTCGAAACCTCACATATGTCATGGTGCTTCAGCATGCCTACATCCTACGGTTTCTCTGAAAGTACGCTGCACACTTGATACCGGATAAATGCACAATGCATAAATCAGAACGAGCACATCGAGCAAAGGCCTCCAGTAGAAACAATTGGTAAAATTTTTGAAGGAGTGCCTGAATATTCTAGTTTGGCCTAGTTATGAATGAATGGTATTCTCAACTTGATCCGGTCTAATTTGAGGGTATAGCTCCAGTCCTCACCGCAGATAAAATCAGTGAGGACTTTGAGAAATAGCATAGAAGCCTTGTGGCTGGTTCACCACGTCCTTGATTTTAATTTATTTTCTAGGGCGAATACCATCTAAGATATTGCGTGTTGGTCACGTTAGAAAAATACCACCCACCAAATATATCAAGCTCATCTTTATGAACCAATGTGCGAAATTCAATGCTAGCGATATCATTTGATTGAAGGGTGATTTTGTGCATTCAAAATTACTAATTATCCCTATGCTGTTCAATTTGTTTTGCCCTATCCAAACCACACTATCCATATCCCATTCTGCATTCCGAGAATTCTGCAATTTGGCGTAGCTACGTAGTAGTAAACCGAAACGGAAAGACATAAATCATTCAATAGAGAGATCATAATAGGAGAAGGAAATTAGTGACGAAGAAAGACGTATATCAACAGAAAGATAGAGAAGCAAACGTATTAAAGATTGCCTCGGGTGCAACGTGGTGTGTACTTAAGAAAACTAGGGTGTAAGCGTAAAGACATATCAACGTATATCGGATGGCTGTAGCGGATATAAATGGGGGTTGGCGTTAATCTCCGGCGTTTGACGCAACGTCCACAGACTCTTCGATACCTTGTGATGTGAGATACCGGTTGACTTCTTTCCAGTACCCACGCAGAGTAGGAAGATGGCTCTTCCAAACGTCGCCAAGGTCCTTGACCTTGACGTTGTGTTGAATCGGGTGATGGATACCAAAGAAGATGCGGGACGCTGGGTCCAAAGGGTCTTCGCCATGATTCATTTCAATGCAGATGGGAATTTCCTTGAGTCCATCTTCACCACCCTGATTTTCCCCTGATACTAGAGTAGGCTTCGAGCCCGAGGAGAACGCGATTGCATGCTCCTTGGCGCTGATGCCTTTTTTGGTGGTTGCCTTGCCCCCATAGGTAAAGATCGGGCTAGGAACGGTCAGCTGGAGACTTGGCTTTAGGCAGGCTATCCTCACCAGGCGAAACAGAAGCCCCTCCTGTTCCTCATTACGATAAAGCGGCGTACTTGCGTAAACACACGCTCCTTATACTTCACGTAGGAGAAAGAGTCATTGTAGCAGGTGGCTGTCTGTCCAGCTGGCTCAGTGAAGAGGACAGAGAAGACCTTTGCGACTGTCAAATAATTCAATTAGACTTGGAGCTAACGGTCCTACCTTGCCTTCCTTGAAAAAGCTGGAAGGGTGCACGAAGAATGCTATAAATTCTTAGTAAGAATCTAGTTCCTTTCTGAAAAAAATAGAACACTTGATTGATGCTAGTACCTACATGGATCTAATTCTTCTTGGTCATAAATCTGCCTCTGTGGGCTCGATTCTCTTGCTTTGATTTCAGGGCCCTTTCTTGGCAGAGGTTGGGTTGCACTGGTCCCTGCGTGCGAACCGTAATGAATATGTCCTGACGAGATGTTAGCAAAACGTAGTCTCTTGTGATCAATTTACGCACCAACGTATTGGGTCGAAGGCCACGGTGTCAATGGTTGACGATCCTGCGTATTGTAGAGATGCTGTGGCTGCCCCTGTGGCAGATCGTTGTTAAGTGCATAGCTTAGTTGGTGATATCTTTGATTGGGATGCCCAGATAGGATTGCAGGACTTGGCCTGGGAGTGTCGTGCGCATCCTCCTGCTGAAATGAGGTCTGGACTGCCTGCTCGGTTATCAGCTTGATATGGCTTGGCGAATGTAGCTCTCACGGACCGGTGGGTTGTTTGAATACGGAAAACAAGTTGAATTTTGGTTTGGGTATTGTCTGTACAGGTTGTTGGCAGGCGGATATTGCTGCGTAGGTGAATAATAAACAGAATTCTCTGGATGATAGCCGTCTACGGTTGGATTACGCGAATCGGTATAGGACTGTGTCGGGGTTTGCTCTGGGCTCGGCGTTTGAGAGAAAGGATTAGAGTTCCGCGGCTCTGCAGCTGGCGAAGTTGCTGAGGCAACTGCATAGCCCGATTTCGACTGCGAATAAGCGGAGTCGTTGCGGCTGCGACGGCCGCTAGTTGAAGGGGTAACCGTTGCGTTGGAGTCGCTGCGGTTGGGAGGGTTGTAAGTTGAAGGGGTAACAGTTGCGCTGGACTGGTAGATTTGAGAATTAGATGATGCAGGAGTGGCAGTGCTCCTAAAGGATTAGCGGTCTATCCCAGAATCATGTGACCGAGAATCGATAGGGGTAGTACTCTTGAGCATTGTCGTCCCAAATGAGCTGCCATTGGTCTGTTTTGGTCAATCATCCAGTATCGGCAAAGTCTGCTACCACGTCACAGGGGACTCACTTGCTGCATCCAGTTCATGCCGATAGTATCTGCCATGTTCGGAACTCCAGTTCCATTGCGTCGGAGAAGACATGGCTGCTGATCCGCAGCATGGCCCGTGGAACTCCTAGCCAATGTTTGATGCCTCGCATTTTGGCTCGTGTCGGGGGGGGTATTTATGCGCTACTACAACAACTTGATGCAGCAGAGCCGCATCACTTGAGCGGAGGTGACTGCGATAGATGCGGAGTCATTCGAAAGCAATATGACTTTGGCGCCGACACGCATACCATCCTCACAGGCGGGATGCAGCTGTTGGCGGGACCGGGGTCCTGACAGGCTGGAGAGGCGGCAGCTTGTCGTGCCGAGCAGGCGCTAGGGGTGCTCACGGAAACCCGTCGGCAGGGCCTATACCCGCCCACACCCGTCCTGGCCGCCCACGCATCCCGCAAATGATCGCAGAAGTGGCTGCTTTAACCAGACGCGGCATGCATCGGGTCTTCATACGCGAGCCCTGTAAGACACTCGTCAGGTCAGGCCGCATGCCATACATCGTGTCTGGTCTCGGTTGCGCTAGCACCCTGTCTCCTGTCTCATTCATCTACTGCAAGGCCGGAATTGCCTCCTTCCCTTGCGTAGCCCCCATATTGTAGCGTATTTACATCGTGCCATTCCTGGCACGTCTGGCCGTGGACCGCTAACTGACTTTGCTCTCATGCTCGACCATGAATAGAGGTCACCTCGATGCAAGACCAAACCGCTACGTGGCCGGAAAGCGTCATATTGCGAGAAGGTTTGTGCAAGTGCCTGCGAGATACCACCAGGCAGCATTTGAGCGTACATGTTGGGGCTGACGCACCGTAGCACCGACTGCAGCTTGGTACAATGCTTCGGCCGCTGCCTCTTCCCAGGCTGCTGGGGCAGACGGAGGGTATAGGGCGGTACATGATGATACAAAGGGGCCTTGGATTCCGACTAGTACAGAACCCCATGGACGGCCACCAACGTATGTCACCACAGCTTTTTCATTACCAACCAGCTCTATCATGAGCCCAGGCAGAAACCCTTCGGGTCTGTATGTGGAGCCAATTTCAGAGGAGCAGAATCACAGGAGTACATCCAATGATAGGGCTGCAAAGCAAGATAGGAACCAGGACCAGATTGATGGACTGGAACAGCAAGAGGAGGAACTCCGAGATTCAAGAGACAATCTTCTGGGTTCTCGTTTTGAACTGAAAACACGGCGAACTGCCTTCCGAGAGCTTCGTCGGAAAGAAGGCGTAGAGGTAGGGATAGTTGTTGACCATGTACGCCGATTGCTTCTAGAAATTGGCAGGGAGATCCCCCAATACCTTGAAAATGCATTTAATCAGCTCCTATCCCTTCGAGACCAGCTCGGCATTGTCGAGGATGAATACGAGCAACTTGAAGAGGCATACAATATGCAAGAATGGGAATATACGGAGAAAGAAGTGGCGTTCATCGAGAATATCATGGGCGATGGCCCATCTTCTCGTGCACTATCTGCTGCAGAGGAGAGGAATAACGAAATGGAGAACTTAACTCGCTATGCATTTGGGATTGAAGAGGCAAAAGAGGGGTCTAATCTTGAACCACCTAGAACTCCTCAAGTGAATAGGAGTGTCAGTGCCGATGCATTTATTACACATTCGCAACCCTATATCGGTTCGCCCCATATTCCTCCGAGCGTATGGCCGCATGTACCCTCTTTGCCTCACCAAAGTCCCCAGCTGCAACTCCCTCGCGATGATTATCCTCCACGTCAATATGGGGAAAAGCCTCTAGTTCATGCGTTTCAAAATTGGCCTGAGGCGGAAAAAAGCATGCACACATGGTCCATGGCCGTTAATCCTTCACGAGAATCTGTTGAACGGACTACAATAGGCACACTTCCGGGTCGACTTGGAACAAAAAGACATATCGACAAATGGTCGCTCGATGTTGTCGCTTGTTCTAATTTCGAGAAGTCTCACTTGAAGAATTGGGTGCCACAGGATGGCCTCGATGACGAACATTGGTGGCAATTGATTAAGAATCATTGGGATTCTGATAGCGCGGATAGTTATTTCCCTGACGCTGACCTTGATGATCAATCAGCGACATCTCACGAAGTTGTAAGTGCTCCAACAACCGTCTCTCGGGCCAGCGTGTTCAGAGACACGGTGCCACACAACTACGTAGAGGTAAGTACTCCGGTCCAGAAGCCGCTCGATAATCGACTCTCTCCTACGACTATACCTACCATTATGGAACCCGATCATCTAGAAGACAAGCCATCCACAGATTTAAAGCATGCACACGGCATAGAGGAAAGGGTCGATACGCCCAATATGTCAGTACAAAGCGATAACTCGAGGAGAAATAGCGTCAGAGAGAAGCAGGTCAAAGAATCGCCAAATACCGGCCCTTTAATAGGAGAAGACTTCCAGCAGCTCCCTATGCAAAGAATCAATAGGCCTATCGACAAATTGGAGGATGGTGGGAGTGGAAAGGATACAACTCATAATGCACCTTCCCCGCAAAAGAACACCGCCCAAGAGGGAGACGATATAACACTGGCAAAAGTGGCAACGAAACGCCGCAAACAGACCATCCGTCTAGAGCCCGACTCTGTTGAGCAAATGAGTTTGGACCATAGCCACATATCTAGCAAATGTTATAGAGAAGTCATGAGGGGTCCCTTACCGGCCATTCGCCCGCCAAAAAATGGTAACGAGGTAGCGACAAGACGCAAGCCATCGTCTCCTTTGTTATCTCCACAAGGACTAGAGGGCAGATCTTTCAAGCCATCATCACGAATGCGCTCATATTCTATGTCTATGGATACGCGACTAAGAAACGGACATTCACCCATACGAAGCCGATATCGGCATGCAAAAAGTGATTGCGGACTGGTATGAGATTTTCTTGGTTGTTTCCTATCTACAGGGCACATTTGGAGTTGATACTTGCCGCTAAACGCAACTAGGATATTGCTCTAAATTTGGTGGCCTTCTAACATTCGGATTCCTCTCTTCCTTCAATGGCGCATTACCCCTGATGGTTTCGACTGAACCGCGCTGCACGGAAGTCACGATATCTTTTTTTTCTTTTTATTCCCTTTATTTTTGGATACCTGGAAGATCATTAGCATACAGTTTTCGATTACGGACCATGCATGACTAGGTATTATTTATTCGGGGGTATTTACCTGTTGCATATTAGCCTTGGAGCCTCGCATTCAGTTTGTATTGGAGCAGCTCAACCAGAGACCTTTGGAGCCTTGACCTATCCGTACTACTACTTGGATATTAGAATATGTCATATTGGTAACAGAACCTTTCCCTTCGTGCAAAAATATGGGTGGGCTATAAAGATTGTTGATCCCACAAAAGACGAGGACCCAGAAATTGCGGAGGATGTGTTAGAGAACTGACATCCTGATTTGTGGGAAGTTATTTCCTACTCGCTGGCTAGCAAGAGCTTGGGATTTGTTACAGGAAGGGATAGGGTTTTGGAAGCTTCGATCTCGGTTCACTTTGCACGGGAGAGATTAGCAGGCAACAGCTTCTCCCAGGGTTTCTGCCTAGAATGTTATGATTCATGACATGAATATTTCTACTGTCTCACAGATTGCTTGGATGGAGGACAGTGGGAGAGGTAATAATCTGGGCTATCCCTGTATTTGGCGTATCTCGGCCAAAATTTGGTTCAAGGCCACTCATCCGTGAGCCTCACTGCCTTCTTTCTCCTACCGTGGACGGATCATTTTTCTTGGTTGACTTTACGCCCTTGACTCATCCGCGGGATGTGTGATAACTCTAGGGACATGCATATCTGACACGTGTGGAGGATGGCTGGCCCCAATTATGTTTCTCCTTTTTTGGTTTACATCTCGGCCCAGTATCTGGTTTGACTCATTTCCACCAAGGCCCGCCGAAAACCCACAGCTCACTTTGACGGTAGGATTCCATTCAATTGCTACTGAATAGCCTCTCATCTCATTTGTCCATTGACTAGCCGGAAAAGCAGTAGTCTCGTTGATCGAGACTGACACAATCCATGCCACAACTTGAGTAGCAACGTCGCACATTACTCCCTAGGCGCTTCCCATATATTATTACGACATTATTCTGCGACCGCAAACAGGTACCAAGACATGTGGTACCCTCCCATCCTTGTATGACTTCGATATTTAAGCCCCCTCACGAGGAAACAAGGCAAAAAGGCAAATCATCTGCACCATGCCGCTCCTTTTACTTTTTTCACCAGGGCTTATGCCGTCGAACCAGACTCCCGTAGTAAGGACTGCAGGTCTACAATTACATGATTTGCACATGTCGAGTATACGCAAGTGTTCACACCATCGCCCTCTGACAGGATACGACGCAGTCAGCAGAGAGCATGCCTATAGGAATGCTGGATGCCTAGAAAAATCAGCAAGCTCGGGTAAGACGGTGGGATGGGGGACGCTTATCGACAGGTCCAAGCGGCAGACAGTGGGCATTGAACGCCTGGACGTTTTGACTGGTCTTAGTGAGCTAGGATCGAAAGGAAGCGGCACATAGAGGATGGCCGCAGGCCCGGGGCGCAGAGCGAACGATCGCTTTTAGCGAGCTGGCTTTTTGATGCGGCGTGCCGGGCGCGTCCACAAATCGAGTGGGAAGTTGCGAGAAGCGGGTAATCTCGCTGCTCCGTCAGTGTCTGTCATTCATTTTTTTTTTTTATTTGGCTTGACGTGAAGATAAAGTTGGAGTTGTCGACTGCGGAGGACCAGGCGACTAACTCGATGCAGGAATTGGAAATTTCTGCTTCAATGTTGGGGCCGATTTGACAGTGGATTTCCGGCGCTGGTCCTTCACGCTACGATCGGACGATGGCCGCGTGGTTCCGCACGGCTAGCACGGGCACCCGCGCTTCCGCAGACATCCAATCCCAGCTCAACGGTCGACCCACTTGTGTCCTAGAGAGATGAGATGCGCCATACCCTTTCTTCTTGCAGCTGGGCATCTTTCCTCAACAGCCAAGGTTCCTAGAATCCTACAAACCCTGACTTTTCTGGGGTAAGCCCATAAAGCTGGGAAAAATAAATTTTCTCGCACTCCCTATTTGGCGACTAAATACTCTAAGCGACAACCGAAAGCGGGGCGCTGGAGAGTATTACGGAATCACAGCCTTGTGGAGTACCGTCCGTCCATACGAAATACCTATCAGGCGTTCTGACATGTGCATGCGTGACTAGGCACACAGCACACCACTCCAGAGCGCGGAATCATCCACCCCAGCCGTGTCCCCGTGCCGTATAACCATGCAGGACTTCCCGTCCTGCCTATTCAATATTGTGTAAATGACCTTCTCGCTCTGGAGAGGTACACGGCGTTGACGGTTGCACTGGCCGCGGAGAGATAACACAATGTCCGTAATCTGTGTTTTGGGAGCGGAATGCCGAGTCGGACAGGGGCTGCGCCTCGCAAGAAAGTGAGGCGGACGAACCAATCATTTTGGTACTCTAACGCGGTCAGGTTAACGCAGACAAAGCACAAGTGGAGATAGGATGCGAAAGGCCATTCATCTAAGTCGAATGAGTAGAGGGTGCGTTATTGGACGAGACATCCAGAGACGGGATAATAGGAAGGGATAGCTGGTCGGATAAGGGCAACGAAGGGGTGTGGGCAGAACCCTATCGTATGGCTGCAGGATAATTAATTGATAAGGATTGTTGCAGGTGGAATGACGGGTGAATGGCTGTATGGATGATAGGGATGAGGCTCAACTGAATGACAACGCGCTGAGTTTCGGAACAACTACTAAACTTGGCTGAACAACAGGCAAATGGAGGCCAAACATGACTGTGGGCTTCATGCAGAAAAGGCAGAGAGGCCGTTGGGCTAGTATTGTTGTTCGTGCTTTATTGGATATTGGTAACCCAGGTGTCTTCAGCTACGACACCCACTAACTCAGGCCTTGAGACCGGAAATGGATGTCGAGAATAGCATCTCAAATCACATTGCTTACGCGAATTTGTAGGCGAGCTGAAATTTATGCATTAAGAGTAACAGGCTACAGACGCTTCTATAGGTCATAGTCACTTGCGCGTCGGCGGATACACCTTCCAAGAGGGCGAGGCATCAAGGAGGCTGGCCCAGGCTCAACTGACCATGAAGGCATACTCTGTAGGGCGTTTCTAATGTCTTGCATCGTGTTAGATGCAGAGTATGTTCCTTCTACGCTGCCGAGGAATGTCGGCGAGATGTTTGCAAATTGTTCGTTCTCGTCTGCTTCGGCCAGGGTGTCAGATCGTCTAAGCATTTTAGAACAACGCTCAAGAGTAGTGATAGCCAGAACTTACTTTTGGAGATTAGAGTTTCTCAAATGTCTATACATATCGGGGTCCAAGTCCTCTCCCAACCATTGCTTGACTCTGTGCCTGGTACTGTAATAATTGCTAATCACACTCGATGAACCGCTACGCTGACTAGGTGGCGGCTCAGGTGGAGGATTTTCACGGCGTCCAGATGTGGCTGTTGATGTCTCCGAGAGCATGGCTTCATATAGTGGCTCTGGAAATTGAACGTCTTCGAATCGAATCCCTCGATTCGTGCATATCTCTTTCAATCGATTCACATCCGATTGGACTTGCTTTACATCCTCCGCTATCCTTTCACGCTCCATCTTACGCTCTTCAAAAAGCTGCTCGTCTGCGCTGAGATTGACCTGCCCTACAGCGCGGAGTGCATCCCTTTCATCAAGCTCGCTTCGAAGTTCGAATTCAAAATCATTCAACCGATCCAGAAGTACACGCAAGTCCCCCATTCGAGAGTATAATTCTTCCAAGGCAGAGTTGTCTGCGTTCCCATCCGACAAGGTCGTTGTTCTTGGCGTGTTAATCTCTCCACCTATATTTTGATTAGATCCATTCACCGATCTATACTCTCTATCCAACTCTTGATATATATCTTCCTCGAGCTTATTGAGTTGATATTCGAGGTTAGACAGCTGATCTTCGACCGCGGTGCTCTTTTCCCTCTGAATCTTCAAGTCGTCACTGCATGTCCCTATCCTCCGCTTCAAATACTCTAGCTCATCTCTGCTAGACATGTATGTACCATTTGACGCGGCACTGTTGAGAACAAGCATGAAATCTCCCATGACGTTTTCTGTTACTTCTTCGAACTGACTGTAACGCGTTCTTTCTCGTTTCATGTCCATGCGAAGTGTGAGGATGTGATTTCTTAATGCTGCAATACGTGGCCTTGCAGTCATCCATTCGTCAATGATGGCCAAGTGAGATGTGGATTCTGACTGTGGTCTCTGGTGGTCTCCGCCCAGGAGGCCGCTATGGGCTACAGCTTCATCATCAGGCGAAATTGTCGAAGACGGTGTTGTGATGCTTCGATCTCTTCCCAGGTCCTGTTCGAAATGTACGACTGGGGGTTTGCGAAATGGAGCATCGTTCTGCCGCGATGAGTCGTCAAGCTGAGGGTCTAGGACAGAATATATTGGGCGTTTCCGCCGCAGTAATTCCTCAATGGTGCTGTGATGTTCAATACTAAGACAACTCAATGCTGCATACAAATAAAAGCTTACGTAGTTTGAGGGGCGGGGTCGGAAGCGGACGTGCGTCGATCATCTTCGACCACTGACATTGAATAGGAAGCAGCTGGCAGCGAAGACGCATGAGAATCTTTATACAAGATGTGGGTTCAATTTCGGTGAGGAGATGATGAAGTGTGGTGTGCTGGTGCGAACCAAGAATATCTTGTACAGGCAGCCTTGTTGCCTCGCTAAGAGATCGGTAGAGATTGGTTGTCAGCCTGGCCCCGCATGTCTTCTGGTTGCAGGAGTTGGTGCATGCCTGGCTAATTACAACGCCACCATTGAGGTCACGTATTGGGGGGTGGTAAGTAGCGCCGATATTGTCTAGGCTTGCATTTATGGAGCAATAAGGATCGCATTAGCAGCCGCACTCACGTGTAGACCGGTGAGTCCATGAGACCATTTAATAACCTGGTAGCCCACGCTTCTGAAGATGCTCCCCAGCGATGGCAAATGAAGAGAGATATTCAAAATGGCAGCCAGACCCTGGCCGCGATAACGAACAGTACTGCTATGACAGAATTGACAAATGCTACGTTTATGCGAGCGGCTTGAGAATTCCTTTACATCAAGTACATCCGGATACGCAAACAGAACCCCCACCGTATGCTACAGCTATTTACTTTCGTTACTTCAACAAGCTAATTAATGTCGTGCAATAGAACTTCCAATGCAAGCAAGGACGATACTCCCGAATCGACCGCCTCACCAGTTGGTTCACGTGAGAGAACTTTTAGCGATGCAAGCAACTATAGCATCAATAGCGCTATCTCCCAACTTTCCCTCGATAGCAAACCCTCCTCAACCACTCAGTCACAATATTTAGAGCACAATGCACAAGTGGAAAATCCGTCAAATCCATATCCCACTTGGGAAGGAGAAGGTCCTGGCAATTCCAACGCATACGGCCTGTCTACACTTACAGCAGCCCTAGCAACACCAAACATGGAATCGATTGGATTTTCGTATACACACACACCCATTACAAACGCATATACTACGTCGAGAAGATCAAGTGTTGGGCATTCTTGGCACGCTCCAAGTTATCGGCAGGCGGGAAACACCAACAGCCAAACAAGCAACCAGGAGCAGCCGGAGATTGAGCGCAATGTGGACTTCGGCCCCAGCATCGCGAACACAGACAGAGAACTGTTGAAGTTAAAGCCTGACATCGCGGCTCGTGCACGCATTAAAGGTACCGCGGGTGATGCAGAAAGATTAGACCCTGGTAGGTCTGCTAACTTATTAATACAAAGGTAGGGCTGATGAATTAACAGACTTTAAAATACGCAAGCCTGGTCGGGATTTCTTCAGGAAGGGGCTTGTCTTCAAAGTCTTGTGGCCTGAATTAGCGGGAGATACCACACACAATATTACGATTGCAACGGGAATTGGTGTCGACGAAAGAGTGTATGCCAAAATTAGATGGTTCGTTGTGGTCAGAGAGGGCGATAATTGCTCAACTTGTTTGTAAGTCTTCACATGCAATAGATATATTAGCTTGATAGATGTGCAGTATCACCTATGCCCACTAACTGCAAGTCTGCCATGCAATTTTCTTCTCACCTTCAATTCTAAATAGAGTGCTGATTATACTAGATCAATCCAAACATACGGCCGAAGAGGAGTCCCTGACACCAAAGTAAAGGCTCATCATGCCATCATTTACACAAATGAATGCCCGGAACCTGAGGCTACAGAGTTACCAAAAGGGTCATGGGAGGCTCCTATGGGAGACCCAATCAAAGTACATCCGAATCGACCGTGGGAGAAGCTGGATCCGTTGAGTCGCGTCAATTTTCTAAAAATATACACCGTCGAGCACAATGTGAAAGTGAAAGACTTCGGTTACGTCGACCAAAACGACGAATGGAAGCTTGTCACACAGTTTAACAAACATTGGGGTATTCCAGGGGAAAGCTATCTTCCATCGGCAGCAAAACCAGCGAATTCAACATATTACAATAATGCAAGCTCTTACAGTGGGGTACAGGCAAGCAATCAGCAAGGTGGGGAATATCTATCTTCCGAACCGTGGGAGGTTAGTGTCACTCCGAACAATATGTCGCGTACACCCCAGCAGAGCCCCCAGGACAACCTTATATACGTATCGTCACATACACATTATGGTTCGGGCGGGCGCTGGTCAAATCTTGGAGATTCGATGAGCGCAATCCCAGAGTACATGCCAACAGGCCATCAGGAGAGGAAAGGAAAAGAAAAATACGGTAGAAATAGCCATAGTGGGGGACGCAAGCACAACAACGGATCCTATTGAATGATTGCAATCAATACGGAATAGCTCTCCCGCATTGCGACTGAGCAATCTTACATTCGTCAGGGGCGAATGTTTACGTAACCACATTTCTTTTATGTTTTCCAATTTCTTCTAAATTCTGGAGACGCGAACGCTAGTCAACAAGATAATCGCGCAATTCTTTTGGAGACTATTTAGTGCGTGGGATGGTAGATGACCGGACGGTTGGGCAAGACGTCTTTTGTTCCATCTTGATTTTCTTTCTTTCCATCACATTCCCGACTCCTTTATCTCATTGGATTGCCCCATCTATTCGTATTTATCGTGTTGCGTGAATGTAGCGAGGTGAGGGAATTTCAGAACCGTGGGTATGCTGAAGACTACTCGGCAGGGGCAATTTGAAAATAAGTCCGTGCGCAAGCCAAATTGTGGGACATCAACCAATGGGAACCATGGCAAGGGACGAGACTTACGTGGATCAATGACTGAACGGCCAAATAAACAATGAATACATTCTCTAATAAATACAATGTGTAATACAAGCATAACAGTTCTTGAACATAACGGAGAAATGAGAAGAACAACAGGAAAGCAACGAGACTTATCCGTTTCTAGCAACTAATAATTTAGCTTTAGCCTATCTACGCTATGCCTTTGCCATCGCTCCAATGGCTGTAGTCATAAATTCGACGACGATAGAGGTTATCGAGGTTGTATTATTATGTCTTTTTCTGCCGTGATTAGTTCCTTCGCTATCACGATTAGGGTTGCTTTGTGTGCAAAAGTCCCTCTTTAGGCGATCAACAATGATCCTTGCAATATTGGCGTGTCCGTTTTCTTTGGGGTGGAAGGGCCTAAGTGCTACTCCCGGCATGACGCCTTCCTTGGGGAAGCCTAGTCAAGGTATTTCCCAATTAGCGTGCACGTCTTCGAAGGAAATTTCATTGGCGTCCTCGGTAAATCGCCCTGTGGCGATCCATCTGTCGAACTCTTTTTGGGTTGGCTCTTCCGTGCGCACCCTGAATTCGCCATTGAGGTTTAAGATGATGCCTTGAGGTGAGATGTTTCACAAACGGATCTTGTTTCCGAAGTACTGGTTCCAAGCATTGTGACTTGGCTCGCAAAAGCGACCGCGATCAAAAGCCGGGGCGATATCAATATATTGAACTTTAGGGTTGTTGAATCTAGGCACCTGTTCTTCGATTTTGCGGTTTGCCTCTTCGAAGAGGGCGTTGATATCTCTACGGAGCTCCAGTTATTGCACCATGTGGACTCCTCATTCATATTGAAAAAGTGTCCATATCCGAGGACATAAAGTCGAAATTCAGGATCACCAGAATGCGAAGGGTGATTGAGGACATCGTCGATGGTCCGCATCATATCGTACCCGAGCGCTCTAGTGAAAGGGTTTCCTTCTCTGTGAATGAAGTCGCGAACCATGTCAATGGCCTGTTTGCATCTACCGGCCGGATCTGGGTAGAGTAGGGCCTAGTCCTCATCTTCAACATGGAATTGTAACAGCGGTTGGCTGAGCCCAGGACCTGCTTTCAAATATGGAGCCTTACTAGGCAGGGGATGGCTACATTGTAGAACCCTACATCGTTGCCGCCAGCTTGCATGAGAATAAGACCTGGGCGATTAACAGCATCCATTTGCTTGTACCCCTGGCGAGGCAAATTCACCATGTTTTGCTATAGTCGGTCAACCTCCATAGTGGTAAACATAACATTGAAAAATTGACTAGCAGACCATTCGGGCTCCAGAGCATGCTGAAAAATAATACTCTCCCGTTTTACCATTAGGGATCCACGACGGATCTGCAGCGACTTTAACGGAATAAGCGTGGCTAATCCGAAGACATTCGTCTTTGTTGCCATCATAATTGGATAATCCAAAAATATTGTAACTCACCCCCCTCTATTCTATGGTTAGAAGCGTCGCTTGAAGGAATGATGATTTATTCTCATGAGTATCTACATACGGCCCATGAATCTCCAATACCACCCCAAACATATGTTCCGTCTTGCTTTTCAACCGTGGTATCGACAGCGGGTTTGATGTTTGGCAATCGAGGCTGCAATCGACGGCCCTCACATGTCACTCCATCGATAATGCTGCAACTACTCCTACTTTTTACTTTAGTCCTTTAATCGTATGGACTCTTTCCTGCAGGAGATGCTAGCCGAATTAATATAGGTCTCGATCTCAAATACACATATGGAACCGCAGCAGTGTTGTCAGAAAACGGGACCTCTTTGGTAGTAGTGTGCGTCAACAGCACACCAGCGTTTCGCGAAACATTTAGAAGATTATCTCTCTTTTAGTCTGCAAATTTAGTGTAAATATACTCCATCTAGTTGAATTTTCATGAAACTATGTTATTGATGCCTTTCAGACCGCTGTACTCCACGCCCGCTGACCGTTGGCGAGACAAGCCTCGACAACTCGCGCGAGTCACACGCAAGGCAGTTGGCAAACCTGCCTCGAAAGACGTCTGTACACTTAATATACTTATATGAGCCCTCAAATGCAAGGTAGAAGAAGCACTCGGGAATGGGATCCAGATATATGCCGCCGCTGCATCCGTTCCGCATCTCCCTGCCCTCTACGATGAAGATGTTTATAATGCATTCGAATACACCGGAATGGATTACTTGCAGGTCATGAATGAAAGCTATCACCAGACATATTTGACGTACGAGACAAGTACTGCATTGGCGGGACACAATTTGTCCATGTGCAGCGTGTTTATTCCCCCCTGAATGCTGGAAAGAGGGTGACGAGATATATTATATCGTCAAATATACCGAGGGGAGCTTATTTGCCTACTATAGTAGGCACCTAGTGCTTACTTGGTCATAAATATGGTGGCTTACGACTTGGGGCTTGGGCGAACAGTGCGGAATAAGAATGTCAATGAGTTCTACTGGTATAGAGTCAGAAAAACTCTCCTAGATCCGTTGGTCTATCATATCTCTCAGAAACCGAGCATGGTCATTGTAACTGGTGAGGCTGCAGCGGATATGGAATCCAGGAAGATGCTCAGGGGGGTTGTTAGAGATTGGTGGAAAGATGGAAAAAAACTGCAAGTGATTGATGATGATGTTGAGATTTTTCAGGCTAAAGGCGTTGCAGAGTTTGCTAGAAGAGCCAGAAATAGACCAAAGCCGGATAGACCAGATATAATTAGACCAGAAAGATATGATAAGGTTGGATGGTAACAGAGTCTCCTACGGTTGCATCTATGCGGGAATGAATAGGCGGCGTTTAATAAACGTATTTCTGGGTATCTACGCTACTAAAGCAATAAAGCGACCTAAACGCCGGCTAACAGGGGCATAAACGATACTATTCTACTATTTTCCTGGCCTATCTGAACTTGATTCTCTGTTTTAGTCTTCTAACTCTATACCCGGCATCCAATCACTCGAAGTAATAAGAAGGGTCGTAAACTCTATCTTGAGAAACCACTCACAAGTAGCGATATAGTTTCCTTGCACCGCACCACATATACCAAACAGACAATGAATCACCACCTCCCCCCTTCCGTACCCCCTCCCAAGCCCCTCACAGCTAATAAAATAGCATAAAGCATCTCTGTACGCCGGACATACCTTGTGCAAGATTCCAAGTCGCACAAACTGAACACTAATATTCAGCCGTCCCACGCTTTCCGCTTCGCTATACCAAATCCGTCACCGCCAGCCCTACACGACAAGCGCTCATCTCGATTTCCGCTCGTTGCCTTATTTCTAGGGCCGTTTGCCTTACGTCCACATAAGCCACATTCCCAACTCAATAAGGAGGACATTAAAAGCGGCGAGACATGATATCGGCTCCTGCTAGGCGAGATGATTGACAGGGGAGTGGGCGGAATGGCACGGGATAGGTCCCGGTTGAGAATGGTGTATTGTATAGAGAAACGATTGACGCACCCAGGCAAACCATTAACACTATTGTTTTTTGCCTGATCCATGGATTTGGAAGAAAGCGAAAGGGGCTTGAGGAAGTTCCCGCGCTACAGTCCTCGAGGCTGCATAGATAGCGCTCGCCTAATGCCTCCCAGCCATTCTTGTTCACCGGCGTGATGTCGAGAGAGCCGCTCAACCTTTATCAAATGGATAATTTGTCGAACATCCAACTGTTAATTTAGTTATTCGCCCAACCATCTATCGCAACCCAAGCTCTAACCACGGCGCTCGTCTTCCGGCCCAAAACAGAGGGTTTAGCGAGTGAGTGCTTAAATTCCCTGCATTAGCTGCCCCCACTTGCCGCATGGGAAATTGTCATGAATCATGTCATCGCATGTCACTGCCATCAAGGTCTTAAGACCACGTGGAAACTAGCGCTCAAGAAGATGGACCCTTGCCCAACGCCATGTACACAAACAGAGGGCCTGACAAGCATCTTGGTAACATTTGCGGCTATGTAGGAGCGTTGATATCTACGAGATCGAAGAAGCAAATAGAGAAGTTTCAGGTCGCGCCATTCGGGCACTTTTGGTTGGACCACACCATTTATCGTCGAAGTTAGCCCGACTGATGATAAAGAAGGTAGTAACTGACGAGAATTATGAATAGGCAGGGGAAATTGTTGCTGGGGAGGATCGCTAGTTGGGAACTAGCCAGCTCAGCCAAATATTTATTAAGAATTAAAAATTTTTTTTTTTTTTTTTTTTTTTTTTTAAAAAGAGACTAACCATCAAAATCTCAACGATCCTAAAGGTCTGCAGAGATGTAAGTGACATAGCCTTATCAGATATCTTGTAACTTTGAAGTCGCATTTATTGCCTACTCTTCCACTTTTGACGAGGACATGAAGATGATGAGCAGCGACCCGCTTGTTGCTTTCTAAGTGTAAGCAATGCCAGCTCCGTCAGAATCACGACCTCATCCTTGGGTCAAAACGTAATCGGTTCGCTATGAGGTTGGAGGGTTGCTCTAAGGATTCAATGCATTCGACCTATAGGGGATATCCAGCGAAGTCGTGCCCATATATCGCCGAGTGTAGGGGAGGTTAGAATAGATATATGTCATGAACCGTTAGCTTTAGCTACATAAGGTCATATGTTTTAATAAGATTCACTGGAACACTAGAACTTTGCTTACTCTTGTGATAGGGATTTGGCGAGTCTACTGAGTACGATTTCCTACTACCGTACGGGAGCAAGTTATCCGGTTGCAGGTTGTATCGGATACCGTCGCA
>ML986589.1:25144-47652 GCA_010094045.1 Lojkania enalia
CCCATTTTCGCAGCCCAGCTAAACAAACCCAAGAAAAAGAGAAAAACCATGCGACGTAAACATTAGCGGTTATTCAGCCGTGAACATGCCGTTGCATGCATGTCTTTTGATTAGTGCCCAATGCCTGTGAACCTTTTTAGTTACCGAACTCGATCTCGGAGCTGGGCGTGCCGATACCAATGGTGTCACCGCCATTGCCAGTGCTTCTATATCGAACTTTAGTACGTGGCAAGTCATTCGAATGTTCTATGGAGGGGGGCTTACCCTGGAGTGCAAGTCCTCCAGGCAACGTGCAACTGCTGAGTGAAAGCGACGGTGGCATCGTCGTTGGACATCTCACCAGATGCAGTCGGATCCTTCGAGGTGAGCGACAGACGGTTGTTGATGTTTAGAATACCGGTGGTGCCGCAAGGCGACCATACGGTGGCGGTGGTCTCGATCTTGTCTTGTTTGGTGTAGACCTGGCCCATCTCCAGGGCGCCACCACCTTGAGCCGTCATTCTGGTTGTGGACTGTGTCGATCAGTGTGTGTGTTCAGAAGGGGGACACGCATTAACATACCGTCTTAGCAGCATCCTGGGAGAAGAAGTAGGTGGTCAGGAAAGTTCCCGTGATGCCCGCGTCCATGCGGGCAAAGCCGTGGTAGGTAGCATCGACGACAGCGTACTGGAAGCCACCGGGGTACTTCAAGTTCAAATGGAGCTGGCAGTTCTTGGAGTGATCGGCGGGCTTGGTGTAGGGGCCGATGTAGGTCTGGAACGCATCGAAACCGTAGGTGATGACCTTTAGATTCGGTAAGATATATATTATAGAGCGTAAGTGGTACTTGTCACTTACGGTCTTGTCGGGGGAGGTGGTGGTAGACACTGATCCCTGGGGGCAGCCATTGCCAGAGTAAGAGCTGTCGAGGATGGAGATCTGCGCTGGATCCGGAGCCTCACCAGTACCTGCTTGAGGAACAGGGTTGGCCGCAGCAAGGATGGGGAGAATCAAAGCAGCAATCTTGGAATGCATTTTTGAAAGAAGGTATCAAATCAAGAGATTGATTTAAAGGATTCGAAAACCGGGTATCTGTGAAGGCTGGAGGGAAGATTGAAACTGACGATCGATGATGATCCCCAACCTCAGCGGGAATCCCTATCCTTTATACCTGACATATGGTAACCAAAACGATGCCGCGCTCTCACAATATTCCCAATCTATCTCCACACCCAATTTGCCTGTACTCCCACATCCTTCCAGCTTGGTTCCATCACATCTGGCCACTTCACCCATTGCAAATCGTCCATAGCAACGATACGAATCATCAACACCTCCAAATCGGCTAGTCCGCTGTTATTCTTAGCTCACATATACCCCCTCCACAATTAAAACGCTCAGAGGCTGGTAGCTCGGCCTGAATCTTCGGTTCTCTTTGCGTAGGGCCGCGGATACCTAAATTGAGGGACAGGAGTCTAGGTGGTTAGACAATGGCTCTAGCCAGACCAGGTACCAGCCGATGACAACGAGAAATGATACAGACGTGCCCAGAAGATGATGATCGGCCCAGGGGTCTCAGAGACGCCAGTATTACTCTTCGGGAAAATCGCGGCACATGTGTGGTTGAGAGTGCCAATACGAAAAAGCTTGGGTGAGAAGGTTAATTTGATGGGCTGTCGTCCCCGCAATGTTTTTGCTAGGAGTGAGCCTTGCCCTAACCCATTACCCTCAATGGCAATCCTTCCTGCTGTTAATATTTCCAAAAATAACAGACGGGCGAGCCGTAAATATATTACGGGTACCGACATGAAATATATTACCGTCAGGTGACAGGTGGCAACAAGGTTGTGCGCTACGCTTGTGGTTACAGACCGCTCCTCGAGATAATTCCGATATCCGGGGAACTCGTGCTTACAGAACGAGTCGAGACCTGCATTTTGGTAATTTATGCGTGAATTTGATGGGGTCTTGGCAACGGTTGTATATTGTCGTGTCGCTTTGGGTAATATGCACATCTGGCAGTTAGCGCGGACTCGCCGGTTCCGATTGAGGCGCCAGGGGTAGGGCAGACCACGTTCTGCCCTGTACATTTCGCATATTATCTTGACAATGGAAAGCCGGATCATCGTATATGTTAAATATCACGAATCGTCTCCCACTTTCAATTTTGACGTGATATGGGATATTGAATGTACATTAACGAGACCCGCTCCATGACCCGCTCGATGCCCTAGCGACTTCGCCTCACGCCTGGAGATTTCCGAATTCTGATCCAATCTGGGTAATTCTTAATACGGTCTGAACGTGTTCCAAAGACAAGGCTCTGTCTTGCCCGCTGGCGAGTAATTGCGCCGCCTTAATCACGTTCTTAATTTCTCGTCCATTGGCTTTCTTCTGGGATAGGTATTCTAAGTCTGCATAATCTAGGCCCACACTTGATGGCGGCAAGAGATCAATCAAACTGCGCCAGACTCGCAGCCGGGCCGCCTGATCGAGCTCAGGATACGAGATCTTGAGATGGATACGCGATTCAAGGGCCTTGTCGAGGACAGTAACGCGATTGGTGGTGAGGAAAAGTACTCCGCGGTAGTACTCGAGCATGCGAAGAAAGACTACGGTTGTCAGTACCCGTGTCGAACAAGAATGGTAATCTAATGGGTCGAGAACGTACTGGATACGAGTTTGTTTCTCTCCAGCCCGTCAATGGTACGTTGCTCAAGGAAAACTTCGGTTTCATCGAGGAGTAGGATCGCTTTCCACTTTGTTGTCATTTCCAAAATGTCACTCAGATTCTGCTCCACCTCATCGGAGTCAACACCCAGCTGGGCGGCACTCATTGAGTAAAGTGGAACTCGCATATGCTCAGCCACTAAATATAGAACATAGGTTAGTTGTTGTCTCGACCAGGAATGCCTGGAATGGGACTCACCTGATTCGGCAGTCAATGTTTTGCCGACACCGGGCTCGCCGGTGAGTAGCATCACGATGCCTTGGCCTTAGCACCTTGTTAGTACATTTTTGGTCTTCACAAGGTGGTAGCTTCTTACCTTTCCCTTCGATCACATCGTCAAGCAACACTTCACTAGAATTTTGATTCTTGGTGAATGATAGTATAAGGTCTTTGTAGCCTGGAGGAAGCACTAGACTCTCAAATGCGTGATCTTCCCACACAATTTCATGAACTTTATCGACCTGAAACGTGGCTAATAGTTCACTGTTAGACGAGATACTTCAGAAATGTACACCTAGACGTACCGAAGTTTTTAGTCTTCAAGGAGTATCCTTTGAGGATTGGCGTGCATAATGGATAGAGCTCCTCCGGGAGAGTCATCACCCCTAGCTGCCGTTAGTAAGAAATGTCAAGCGGATAGTCAAGGGTCAATTCCATCTTACCCTGGCTTTGTGAATCTGGGGGTCCAGCCGGGGAATCCTGCATGTCGATGGAATTCTGCATGTGCCGCATGTGCGCGGGCAGGGGTGGAACGGGACCCGGAAATGGGAGAGGCGGTGGTGGATGGATTGATGAATCTACGTGTTGTGGCTCGGCTTCTGCAGGCAACACGGCAGCAAAAGAGGTCGATTCAAGGGAGTCGATTGGCATTACTTCGCTGGGATTGTAACGGTTGTACATATCGGCGTCGATGATGATACGGCCATTTACCTTTGCCAATGTCAGTCAGGAAAGGACAAGTTTTCTCCAAATGAATCTTTACCTCTCGGTGACGGCTAGCCACAGTTCGGTTCCCAAATTCCCCTGCAATCAGTTCAGCAATGCCGCGATACATTTTAAAGTGAAAGCCCTGAAGCTCTACAAATCTTTTTCCCCTTGCTATAAGCCTACTCTCAATAGCGGCAGCATCCGAGTCAAATTGGATTGGGTAGGCCGCTAGGTCCGTAATAGGTCTTGTGCCTTCAAACGGCTGCAGGATGAAGTTTTTGGATGCGTATCCGAAGAAATAACCGTCCCAGTCAACGTATTTGGCATGTAGGGAGAATCCGCCAGACTCATAATCCGAGCTTTGTAACTTCATCATCATATCCTGGCCTTTGTATTGGCACAAGAGCAAGTCGCCTGGCTTGAACAAGGTCCAAAGATACTTGTACGTGATGACTCCGTGGCTCAACAGGTCGTGATATGTAGTGATAGTTTCGTCCAGTTCTTGAGAGAGCACTTCGTAAAGTAATTGTGCGTGAGTGCGGGTGGCTTCATCTTTTACTTCTTCAACCGCCTTCCTGAATCGCGCCCAACGATAGAAGAAAGGGGCGAAAGGTTTGGAGAAGACTAATTTCTTCAAACCGGCTGTGATACCCTCATAGCCCTCGAAGACCTCCTCTAACAATGGTTTAAGGAGAGGGCTTTGAACAACAATGGAGCTCACCACCATTACCTTGTCCCCGCTTGAACCGCCATGGTTCTTCTTGTTTCGAACGATGAGAGCGTACCTTTGAACGGCTTCTGTCTCTTCTGGATTCGGTTTGATGTCGTCGTCAAGCTCCTCGACCCAGTTTATGCAACACAAACACTTTGACTTTCCCTCCCACAGATTCTTGACATCGCACAGCATACCAGTGTAGGGCAACTCGGCTTTGGTGTCTTTTCCCGAAGGAAGTGTGGTTGTAATCGAGTCAATGCTCTGCCCACCATCATCAGAGGCGGAGCTCGGGAGACTCTTGACGTCAAAGTCCATCTGGTCTAGTTTGGTCGCCATGTTAATTGTCTTACTGATGAAAGGTCTCTCGTACTGTCATTGTATCTCTCTTGACATTTATGAAACTCAACTGGCTAGGCAGCAACCCCATTTCATTGACTCATTGACCGGTCAGCGGAGTGCAAATCCATTGGATACGATAATATTGGCATCCATGAGCACTGATAGCGCAGGGTGCGGGGCAACCTGCATTCGTGCATTTTTGCGCTTGGCACACGATAGAACAGCAGCGAATAAGGCTATAATTGGTAATGAGTGAGCGCGCGTTTACTCATGATGTAAGAGAAGCAGCACATTTTAATGATAGTTCTACGCTGCTTGAGAGAAGGAAAAGGATATAGACAGTTGCACTGAGTGGGTAGGGCATGAGCTATCTTTTTAGCTAGCTATATATGGTTAGCCTATTTCCTCCCGGCGCCTCTTTATGTCCCAGCGGCGAACAGATATCTCATCATGCTTCCGTAAAGCCCCGGGCTGAGCTTCGACGGCCGAAGCGAAAGCGTACAATCTGCGGCAGAAGAGGTGCGGGAATCAGCAACTGGGAGTATCCCACGGTGAAATGCTTGAGCGACAATGAAAGTTGAAGATGAACTACGTAGTTATACGGACTACGACTGCAAAGGCCCCAAAAGCATAAAAATATATCTAAATAATTACAAGAGAGATACACTGACACACGGGGATATTTTGTTTTATGGAATAGCTATAATAAGCTGGGAAGGAAGCCAACTTTCACAAAATCCTCGATCGCGAGCCTGCAAACTACAGGCATTAGCATACCTGTACTGAGAGATCCGTGATGATTTTCGGAGCATCTGCCCAATTGTACGCGATGACCACGTATATGCATTTTCATTTGAGGATCATCTTGCCCTAATTGTAAGCTTAGGGCTTACATATCTACACAGAACCCAATATGTCTCCGAGGAATCTCACCATGGCCCAATTCCCAAACGACGCAAATTGTCACCCATTATGTGAGTACCTCAGGACCTGCTTGTAGAAAGCAAGGATGGCGGGGTTGGGGAGCATTGTCGCAAACATAATCGAGGTTTCAATGGCCTTGACGTATTTGTTCTAGCGTATTATCGCTTATCGTAAGCTGTAAGACACACTGTGATAGGTCTGTTAGCAAGCCTAGTTTGTCGAAAGGATAACAACAATTGTCTCACTACTTTGGCCCATGTTGCCAAACTGATAGAATATATCTTTTAAAAACAAGTATTCAGCACCAGACTCTGCCGAGATTGAAATTTGGGAGATCACGATTTCTTTTGCTATGAGCCTTGGCTCTAAAGGCAATGCTTTATCAAGGAGAGGAGGGAGTGCCTTGAATAGATACGTTTTAGCCTTTGCCTGGGTATTGCGAGAATCGGCCTTGGATAGGTTTTCTGTAACGCAGATAAATTCGATAATTATGGATAGTTTTGTGTTTATATCTCGTTCGTTCGTGCCAGTCAAGAGCTCTCTTCATTCTAAACGTTTTTATCAACATTCAGAAGCTCATGCTTTATAAGGCGTATAGAGCAGTGTCCATTCTCTTACACGAGTGCGTGCTCGGGTAAAAACGGGAGCCGAGACTGAGAAGTCGAGGAAAATACCTCAGTTCGGAAGCATTGTGAGGCCACAATAGTACGACTGATGGATGCAATGGAGTGTTAGCCGATTCTCTAGGGTAATTACCAGCATTTTGATCCGGACGCATGGCCTCCTTTGCAATCTTTGCAAGCCGGGAGCTAGAATGCCTATGTACCTTAGGTGGCGCTTATATCGTTCGGGACGCCGAGTAATCTCTGCCAATGATAGCGGGCACGTGACTAGCTCTTCCTAAGCAACAAACGGTACTGCATATTCGTTCGTGTGATAGAGGATAGCATTAAATAAATAGTAGCTCGTTGGAGTAGATATTCGGCCTTCAACTGTGTATCAGGACCGAGAGGGTCCCATCTCATCAGGTTATACATTGCATAGTGCCTTTTCTGGGACGCCGTCTCATTGGACGCGGATGATAGGGTGCAGGCCATTGCGTGCATAACGAGATACATCCCGACGCCCGTCGATTCCAACGACTCGGTAACTCTCACCTGAGCCTCCTGTTCCCTTTCTAATGCTCCAATGACGACACACGAATTTTGAGCCCGTTTCGGCGATGCAGTTGGCGCTAGAGAATGATTGGGTGTCCAAGCTGTCAGAGCTGCGGCGTTGCTGTCATTAGCTTCCTGCAATGTTGACAATGGCAGATTGATATCCATATGAACATGTCGAACCAATTACTGGCGCGAAGAACTGACATTAAGCGGCCGCAAGATCAGACCGAGCCATCCTCTTCCGGCATGAAACGCAGCGTGCCCCACTCGACGATCGCCACGACTCCCCGCACTCAGGTGACTCCCGTGCGATGCCGCCTTTTGGAATAATGCGGGCGAATCCGACGCTCAATAATCGACGATCAACAGCGGCCGCGCTGGTGACGATAGCCCCCTTCGACGGACCTGAGCTCCCAATTCGACGCGGCTGCACCTGGATGCGGGCTGTGAGGCTCCGGATAGACGCACGACTGGCCGTCACGTTTCCCCGCACTCCAACCCCACACGATTCCAAAAGGAAGGTGACCGGCAAAACAGCAACGCGTGACGCAAGGGGAGCCTGGAAAAGCGCGGCCGAAAGGTACGCTGCCTTATGTACCTTTGATTCCGCAAACCGTGGCAGCTTCGAGGCTCTTCACTCTCCTCGCGACACCACCCTACCCCTGAGCCGTGTTCGCGCGGAACACAGCCAGCAGATGCGGGTTCCCGTGTCCTCTTCCTGCATGCCCACCACCGAGACAGGTCTCTGCCCAGCATGAGCTCAAAAAACTGCCTGGCGGGGTTTCGGGTAGCCGTCTTCCAGCCGCGGGCCAGCCCCAGCTGGAGGCTTCATGCCTCGACCTTTGCCCTGCGAGCTACGCCCATGGTTCGCCAGGAATTCAACTCGGAGCGTCTCAAGCCACTGCAGCCAACACCAAGTGCCCGGAGCTTGTGCCGCCCTAGGCCATTGTCCCTGCAGGACTATGTTCCACCCGCGCCCTCCAAGGTTGCCCGCTATGCGTCCCTTGCGTCGGATCCGCATCATGAGGAGATTCCAACCACTCCGCCTTTCACCGCCGGCCCCTATTCGACCCTAACCGTCGGGATCCCCCGTGAGAGCTACCCCGGAGAGTGTCGCGTTGCCATTACGCCACAGAACGTGAAATTGTTGCTTAAAAAGGGATTCTCACGTGTCTTGATCGAGCGGGGAGCTGGGCTCGAAGCTCAGTTTACAGATGAAGCGTATGAGCAAGCTGGTGCCAAGACTGTGGATCGCAGAAGCGTCTTCTCTGAGAGCGACATCCTCCTCAAAGTTCGAGCCCTAAGCATTGATGGAGCCGATAGCGAGGTTGATGCTATTCGTGAGGGCGCCACCGTCATTTCCTTCCTCTACCCAGTCCAGAACAAAGCCGTTGTAGAGCGAATTGCTTCTCGTAAAGCCACTGCTTTCGCTATGGACATGGTGCCGCGAATCTCTCGAGCCCAAGTATTCGACGCATTGAGGTAAATCTTGTATCAATTGCGCAAATTATAAAGGCAACTAACCGACCTTTAAGCTCAATGGCCAACATTGCTGGATACAAAGCTGTTTTGGAGGCATCGAATATCTTCGGCCGCTTCCTTACTGGCCAAGTTACTGCCGCTGGAAAGGTAGACCAAGAGTTATTTCGATCAAAAATTTCATTGCTAAGCCCCCCAGATTCCACCCTGCAAAGTCCTTGTCATTGGAGCTGGTGTAGCAGGTTTGAGCGCAATTGCTACGGTATGAGTAATCCATCCACTCGCTAAAGCCATAATTGATCGATGTTGAAGGCGCGGCGGATGGGCGCGATTGTGCGTGGCTTTGACACTCGTTCGGCAGCTAGAGAGCAAGTACAATCTCTTGGTGCAGAATTCATCGAAGTCGAGATTCAAGAGGAGGGATCAGGCACCGGAGGTTACGCAAAGGAAATGTCTAAGGAATTCATCGAGGCAGAAATGAAACTGTTCCATGAACAATGCCGAGAGGTCGACATTGTCATCACCACTGCTCTGATCCCTGGTAAACCTGCCCCAAAATTGATCACCAAAGCGGTATGTACAACATAATCCAGCCGCAGGAGCCACTTTCTTGACGTGATCTTCAGATGCTTGGAGCTATGAAACCCGGCTCTGTGGTAGTAGATCTTGCAGCCGAAGCTGGCGGGAATTGCGAAGCGACCGTGCCAGGCAAGCTTGCAAAATATCACGGCGTATCCATTATCGGTATGGCGGAGAGTTTGACGTCCAAAGAATCTATCGAGTAATATTGACTCCAGGTTATACTGACCTTCCATCGCGATTGCCAACTCAATCTTCAACGTTGTACTCGAACAACATTACTAAATTCTTGCTCTCGCTGGTACCTGCGGACAAGAAGGATAAATATTTTGATGTTGATCTCAACGATGAAGTGACCCGCGGTGCCATTGTCACGTACGACGGCAAAATACTTCCCCCAGCTCCTCGTCCGGCTCCACCACCAGCCCCAGCAGCCAAGGCACCTTCACCCGCCGACCAAGTTGCTAAAATTGTTCAACTCACTCCTTGGCAAAAGCAATCCCGCGAGGTTGCAACAGTCACGGCAGGAATGAGTACAGCTCTGGCTTTGGGAAAGATGACCGGGTATGTACTGGTGAAATTAGTTGCTCCAAGCACTAATTATTTGCAGGCCGCTTTTCATGAGCAACGCGTTCACCTTTGCTCTTGCTAGTCTTATTGGATATAGAGTTGTCTGGGGCGTTGCTCCAGCCCTTCACTCTCCTCTCATGAGTGTAACGAACGCCATCTCTGGTATGGTTGGTATCGGAGGATTTTTCGTTATGGGCGGCGGTTACCTGCCTGAAACTATCCCTCAAACTCTTGGAGCTCTATCTGTGCTTCTCGCTTTCGTCAACGTCTCCGGTGGGTTCGTTATCACCAAGCGCATGCTGGACATGTTTAGGCGACCTACGGATCCTCCAGAGTACCCATGGCTATACGCAATACCCGCTCTGCTCTTTGGTGGAGGCTATGTCGCTGCAGCTAGTACAGGCATGGCCGGCCTTGTACAAGCTGGCTACCTCGTTAGCAGCGTTCTCTGTATGAGTTCTCTATCCGGACTAGCGTCTCAGGCCACTGCCCGCCGCGGCAATCTCCTCGGGATTCTTGGAGTGTTCTCTGGTATCCTTGCATCTCTGCTTGCCGTCGGATTCTCGCCGGATGTCCTCGTACAATTCGGCGGGCTTGCTGCGGTTGGAACCATTGCTGGAATGTTTATTGGCCGAAGGATCACACCCACGTCACTACCGCAAACCGTGGCCGCGTTACATTCCGTTGTCGGTCTCGCAGCTGTGCTCACAAGTATCGGAAGCGTCCTGGGCCATGGTGGTGATGTTTCCACGCTACACATGGTTAGCGCTTATCTTGGAGTTCTCATCGGAGGTGTAACTTTTACTGGTAGTATCGTAGCTTTCCTCAAGCTTGCTGCCAAGATGTCTTCGAAGCCACTTATACTTCCGGGTAAGTATTCATTTATATGGACCAGAATAGAATACTAATATTTGCACAATAGGACGACATATTATCAATACATCGCTTCTGGGAGCCAACATGGCTACTATGGGAGCATTCCTGACGGCAGCTCCAGGGGCGCCGCTTGTCGGCGCCGCATGTCTCACGGCTAACGCAGTTCTCAGCTTCATAAAGGGTTATACTACGACTGCTGCTATCGGCGGTGCCGATATGCCAGTAGTTATTACCGTGCTCAACGCATATTCTGGATTTGCTTTGGTGGCCGAGGGATTCATGTTGGATAATTCTCTCCTAACCACAGTTGGTGCCCTCATTGGAGTCTCCGGATCCATCCTATCGTACATCATGTGCGTGGCAATGAATCGCTCATTGACAAATGTTCTCTTTGGTGGGATCGCGTCTACACCACAAGCGCAGGCCAAGATTGAAGGCGAGATTACAAAGACTACTGCTGAAGAGACGGCTGATTTACTGTCAAATTCTGAAAACGTCATTATCGTTGTCGGCTACGGTATGGCTGTCGCAAAAGCCCAATACGCTATATCCGACTTTGTAAAACACCTTCGCTCCAAGGGCGTAAATGTCCGCTTCGCCATCCACCCGGTGGCAGGCCGCATGCCTGGTCAATGTAACGTTCTGCTGGCGGAAGCTAGTGTGCCTTACGACATCGTTTTGGAAATGGACGAAATTAATGACGACTTCGGGGACACTGACGTCACGCTCGTCATCGGTGCGAACGACACGGTCAATCCGATTGCGCTGGAACCTGGATCTGCAATAGCGGGTATGCCCGTGCTGCATGCGTGGAAGAGTAAGAATGTGATTATTATGAAGCGGGGCATGGCAAGTGGCTATGCAGATGTGCCGAATCCAATGTTTTATATGGATAATACGAAGATGCTCTTCGGTGATGCTAATGATAGCTGCAATGGTAAGTTTTCACGGCCTAGTATTCAGTGGGAAACAATATACTAATTGCCAACAGCTATCAAACGAGCTCTTGAAGAGAAGAAGTAATCGGAAATGGGGAGAATTCGGGTAGCTGATGGAAGGATAGAAACAGATGAGTTGATTGGCGTCTTTCCTGGTTCATTTAGATTACTTTGAAACCCCCTTGAGGTACTTCGGTATCCTGCATAGACAATTGCTTAGTATATATCTATACTCGATATTTAGCGGCATTGTAGACTGCAAGACGGATCTTCTTGGCCAATATTATCATACGCTCATCTCTATCCTTACGTTCCATATCAGTAAAGTGTGGCGTTTTCGGTATAGGAAAAAGCAAATCCCAACTAGACTTGCATGAACGCGAAAATCGCCTTAATACCTCTAATGCCTCAGGCACACGGCAAGACTCCATGTTCTGTGGATCGTACTCAATCAGCCAAACCCCTGCAACCCCGCTAAATCGCCGATCACAAGCATGGTATAGGCGACGCGAGGTGACGTACATGTGTCTCACGTATCCAGGAATCTCCCCCAGTCCACTCCACACGTAGATAATTAAATCCCAGTCTAACCATCTAATCCTCCATACTTACTCACGCGCACGCCCTGATCTCCCTCCCTACAATTGACCCAACAATCATCACAGGACCACTTACTCGAAATCTGCAAAAGGACTAGGCGATCACCAACGAAAACTTACACAGCAAAACGCTAATAAACCAAAAAAAAAAAAAAAACCTAGAGGCAATTCATTAACCCACAATGGCCCTGCCCCTCCTCTTCACCATCCCGCCCTCCAACCGCCACGAAATCATCCTGCTCGACACGTCCTCCAAACCCACCCTCAAATCGCTAAACAAGCAAATCACCACCACCATATCATCCAGTCCCAACTGCGCAGAATGTAGGTCTTTCGCGGTTTTTTCAGACAGTGATAAGCACTGTGGGCGAGTGCTAATGGACACGTGACAGTCATGGGCAAATACAAATCAAAAGACACTACCGAATCGATCCAAGAGATGAAAATCCACTGGAGTGAGGCCGGACGCGATAGGAAAGTGTGGCCCGAGTACACCATCGTGACGGAGGAGAACTTGGCTGCCGTCATCGAACTACTGAAGCTCGGGGCTGGGAAGGACGTTTTGGAGATTAAGGTCGGGAAGGATGAGTAGGGTGGATGTGGGGGATAAAAGGATAAGTAGAAGTTCGGGTGGAAGCGAGATAGTGAGCTGGTGAACGAGTATGGAAACGCGAGGATTATTGGCGGTGAAGAGAAATGGTGGGATGAGAACTTGTATGAGGTAATGTCTGTATATTTAATTTGCCTTAGGCCTTTTGGAATAGTGATACAAACCCTTCCTTTCATGCTTGTAGAGCGGAAAAGTATATCTCTTAGCTAGGAAGTAAATGATTTTATTCGTATGATGCTCATAATACACGACCGAAGAGGTTTTGAATCCAAATCTAGCTGACCATCCAATTACAAATCCCAAGCCAGAGAATACTCGTCTCGGTTTCCCCAAATCCGGGAAACCCAAGATGGAGAAGAAAGGCATGAGTATGCTGATATGCTACTATCTTGTTCACCGTCGGTAGAGATGTGTTGCAACAGCGCCGTAAAGAGAAGCGGAGGGTATCCATATCAAGAATTAATCCGACTATCTTCCCACCCAAACGTAACGCCGGTAGCCAAAGTTCAATGCCCATGTTCATGCCAAAATGATGGATTCAAAGGATGGTAAATGAAACAGTGTATCTGAAGACGTTGAAAATCGCACGAAGCGAACAAAGTGATGCGTACCACCACTACTTTTCTGTTTGTTCTGCAATCATGCGTTGCCAGTGCACAATCTCGCGACTAAGATCATCCATCATCTGCAGCGTGCTAAGCTTTTTGAACACTTCCACATCGTCTTCGTCAGGCTTCTGCCCATCAGGGCTCTCCCGACCGTGCTCGCCATTGACAGCGGCGGGCGATTGCACAAATGGCGCAGGAGACTTCTTCTCAACCGCCATTTCGACCTGACGCTGAGCAATGTAGTTTTGCATAACTCCCGCCGGTCGCTTGATGTCATTCCAGGACAGTTTTTCAAGACGCCAGTTCTTGTTCTTTCCTGATTTATGCCCCGCCGCCCCATCGCTGCTATCATGCCCGTTGCCGGCACCATTCGTAATGCTTATTTGAGGAGAATTCGGCGTATCCTGGTTCGGAGCAGGTGAGGTTCCATTAGTTGCGGGTGTTGGAGCATCTCTTGTGTACTGGTTGCGGCCAAGCCGACCCGGACGCTTCTGTGGCGGTCGTCCCGACTTCCGTGGTGGAGGTGCGGGCTTCGGGTCCGCTGTAGGTGTGTCTGGCGGTGCTGACTCGGAGGCTGATGCGGCCATGGCCGGTTCCTCAGTCGGCGTTGGTTGTGACTCCTCTATGTCTGTCCAATTTAGCCTAGTATAGGTGGTTCGCAGCCTTCCTTCCTTACCTTCTCCTTTTCTTCGCTCAGCGCGTCCTTTGCGTCTGTTTGCGGCCTCGGCTCGTTCGCGTTCCTTGTCACGTTGCTCCTTCTCGCGCTGGCTCCTTGCTGCCGCTCCACGCGGCTTCTGTTTGGTTGCGGCTGTCTTTGAGCTTTCGTCTTCCGACTCAATCACTGGGGAATTGCTCGGGGACCTTGAGCTCGTGCGCTGTCGTTTGACTTCCAGTTTGTCTCTGTCATAATGCTTGTTAGCGTATAACAAAAGCCAGCTTTGGTAGAGCAGTGGCAATGACTCACTCCTCACTCTCGTCACGGCTTCGCTTTTTGCGATTGCCATTCTCAGATTGTGCAGCACCGCCCTCGTTCTTGCTTTCTTCCAACACCTTCCTGAGAACCTCATCTTCATCATATGCCGCCCTGCTATTCATTGTCGATCTTCGCTTGCTGAAAGACTCGGCACTTGCCCGGGCATTGCGGTCTTTGTCTTTCGCAGATCTATTATCGGTTTCCTTCGACACTGACGATTTCCGCGCGTTCTTTGCGTGAACAAGGTCGTAGACAGGGAGGTAGCGAGAGTATCTTTGCCTAAAATGAGAACCCGTAAGTATTTTGTGATCTATGGGATATCTTCAATTCGTTGTTGGAGACCAGAGCAATCCGCTGGCTAGCGTATGCACTTAAGCTGGCGCTTGGCGTGCAGCTGCTGCGCAGACGGAAAGTTTCCCTTGCAGCGAATCCGTGTGAATAGCTGGATATACGCACCCTTTTGGGCTTGTCATGACCTTATGCAGGTCTTTTCTGCACTCCTCGCAAAAGTATTCATCTGGGCTAGCAGCTTCGTCCATGATGCCGACGCAACCGCCATGCTGCCAAACTTTGCAAATGTCACATTGAATGAATAAACCGCCTGCTTCGTCATTCTGAATATCAGAGTCCATCAATGAGGAGGACTGGCCGCCTCTGGACTTGCCGGAATCCGACGGTGGACCCGGGTACTCCTGCTGACCACAGACACATCGCGTAATCTCTTCCTCCTCGGCAATATCGTCATCGAGCTCGTCGTCAAGTTTGGCGTCCTCTTCTTCGTCATTGTCCTGCTCGCGAGTTCGGCGCCGTGTCAGTGGCGGCTCCGCCTGAGCCTCAAGTTCCTCAGACGAGAGCGAATGTGGGGTAGAAGATTTCTGAGGCGAGGATTGTTTGTGGTTCGACCTTGTCGCTCGTTCTGCGCGGGTCGATGAGCTGGAGGAAGAGGACGAACTATGGGCGGGAGCTGCGCTCGGGGTTAGCTGGGAGGTGCGAGCCCGCGACGAACGACGGGGTGACATTGATCCGGGAGCTATTGCGTGTCAGCGGAGGAAGGCAAGCCCTGCAAGCGACGAACATTCGGTCTACAGCTCGATTCTTATTCGTGTGTCGGGACGACGCAAGCGGGCGAGTTGGGGGCTCAACACGCCGACGACTCGGTGCAGCAAAATGTGCCCCCGGGCACTAAAAGCGCTGCTTTGCGAAGGTTTAACGCAAAGTAGTGGCGCCCGGAAGCGATGCCTTAAGAACGGCGCAATGAGCTGGCGTGGGGTGGTGAGAGGCGCTGGGTTGCAAATGCGGAGACTGCGGGACAAAAGCTTCACGGGGAGCTTCAAAGGGCGGCGGCTGTGCGGATTGGCAATCGAACGACGAAGGCGAGTTCTGGCAGGATCATGGTACCGGGCCGAGCGACAGTCCGGAGCGCTGAGCTTGGGCAATGGGGTGCGGAGTGACGAGTTGGAGGCGTGAGGGAGAGAAGAATCTCATCGAGTCCCACGAGGTGGGCAAGACGCGATAGAGCTGGTCTGTGTGGCCCGCCCTAGCGCCCGGCTGCCCACATGTGCCAGACGCGCAGCTTTGCCAGGCACTTCAGCGCCCTCGGCATCTCCCGACGACGCGTCGAGGCGCTTTGCGAGCCAACAGCGCAGGCGGCTGTGGCATCCATGGCTGGCGGAGCTTGCACCGGCTTCGACTAGAAGAATATTGAATGACTGTGGGTGAGGAGCAAAGCACGTCCTTGTTCCTGCTGTTGTGCTCCAGGCCGTGTGCCAAGCATCGTTAGCGGAGTTCCCGTGACCCGTGAGGGGTTTAATCTTGGTCGCGTTCCGAGTCGGCAAATCACCAGCTTGAGCCGGAACGCGACACCAGCAGCACATCAGTCGCAAACAGCACAATGGGTCGTATATTACATAGGGAACATCAAAGCGAATTATACTACGTCAAAGGTAGTAGATTCGATCCTCGTGGCCATCGCGCTGGCATGCGCTCAAGTATCGCTCAATGACTAATCAACCTCAATCGAGGTCTTTAATCTCCTACTAGCTCAAGTACTTCTCATATTCCCCGGTGCGTACCCGCTACAGGAGCGCCGTTGTTGTCCGTCGCGCTAAATCCGACCTTCTCTGTCATGCCGTTCGCCGCCCGTAGGCTGTCGTCCTTCGCCATGCCATTGTGAGAGCCATTGAACCGTGGGCTGGCAATGCCTGCGTAGCCCTTCACGCTCATCGCCTTCTCGAGCCGTGTCGCGAGATCATCTGAGACCTCGCGGAAGATGCCGATCTGGCGCTTGATGATCTCCTTGTCTGAGCATTTGGCCATGTGTCCCGAAACATTACCAATGAAACGTTCCTTGGCACCATCGTCGAACACCTTTTCCCACAGAGCGCGCGGTGCGTTAAAGTCTTCTGGTCGAATCTCAGAGAGAAAAGTGATGGCATTACCGACGAAGGAACCGTGGGTCTTATTGAGGTCTACAGACCTGTTACGGAAAGAGATGGGCTCGATCGACGACAGATAGTTGGGTCTGGCACCCTGGTTGAAGAACGCCATGCTTCCTGCTCGCTGGAAATTCCCCAATCTATATGGGACACGGGGTGCGTTTACTGGAAGCTGCTGATAGTTGACACCGACTCTGTGGCGGTGAGTATCGGGGTAGGAGAAGAGACGACTCTGGAGAACTGGGTCAGCAGAGGGCTCGATGCCCGGTACCATGTGAGATGGATTGAAGGCTATTTGCTCAATCTCGGCAAAGTAATTCTTGACGTTCTCATTTAAGAAGAACTCTCCGACCTTGCGCAGCGGGAATTGCTTCTGTGGCCAGATGTGAGTTAAGTCGAATACATTAATCTTCTGCCTCTCCCACAACTCCTCAGCCTCCTCCGACGTCATTGTCTGCACGAAAAGGTCCCATCCAGGATATTCACCTCGCTCAATAGCATAGTAAAGATCCTTCTGTGAATGATCTGGGGATTTGAGCGCCGAATCTGCCTGGGTAATGAACCTAGTTCCCTGCTTCGACTTCATGTGGAACTGGCAGTACACCCAACTACCCTCCTTGTTGATGAGCTTCATTGTGTGTCCGCTGTATCCATGCATGAAACGGTGGCCGTCTGGAATCCCTCGGTCTCCCATGAGAACCATCACCTGGTGGATGGATTCGGGATTCTGCGATAGGTAGTCCCAGAACATTGTCGAGTCGTCAGCGCCACTC
Source organism: Lojkania enalia (assembly GCA_010094045.1). NCBI lineage: Eukaryota > Fungi > Ascomycota > Dothideomycetes > Pleosporales > Lojkania > Lojkania enalia. The sequence goes on from ML986589.1 coordinate 42,360, forward strand.
AGGTTAGTGGCAGGATGACGCTTTTGAGTATGAATAAAGTGTGGGAATTTAGCCGGATCCCTTAAGAAGAAGACAGGAGTGTTGTTGGCAACCATATCCCAATTACCCTCGTCTGTCCTAAACTTTACAGCGAAACCTCGAGGGTCACGGGCGCAGTCGTGTGAGCCAGATTCACCACCGACGGTGGAGAATCGAATGGTAATGGGACATTGCTTGCCCTCCTTGAAGATGTCTGCCAGAGAGAGATCTTCGAGAGAATTTGTGGTCTTGTAGTAGCCATGAGCGCCACTACCCTTGGCGTGGACGACGCGCTCTGGGATCCGCTCACGGTCAAAATGTGAGAGGAGGTCAATCAGGTGGAAGTCCTGAAGCAGCAGAGGACCATTCTCGCCAGCTCGCTGTGTCTCATACGGATGTGGGTATGGAACGCCATTGCTTGTGCAGTAAAGAGTATCCTGTGCCTTTGCATTGCGGTCGTCGACGTAGTCGCGGTAGAGGTCGCCGTTCTTCCCTCCTGTGCTTGGAAATGTCATTATCTAGAACCTGTTGCTAATGTCGGGTATAGAGGGGCAGTTGTAGAATAGCGATCGAAGTTAGTGTTTCAATTCAGGCAAGATGACTTGGGGGTTAATATAAGGGTGGTTTGTTCAGCGGCGTTCTTCGGCGTCATGCGGGCAAGATGATTGGCCTCGCCAGTATGCTGGAGGTGTGGCGGCTTCATTTCATGACGACTTCCACGAAGGCCGCCGCGAGAAGCCCCGATCCCGCCAAATAGCTTATTCAAGATGGCGGCCAGAGCTGGATATTGCTAATCTACTGCGATGGCCCTCCACCTTTTTTTCCACGCGCGGTTGCTAATCTCGCCCTGCGTCATTGGATAACCATCGGCCCTACCGTCGTTTGTGCCACCTGATTTCCATTTTCGCTTGCTCTGATGCGCTAGTATCCGTTCCTATTGCCAGCCAGACGCACCGAATTACAAAGAGGAGGGCGTGATAGTTGCCGAAACCGGGCTATTCCGCGAGTCGCTGACACTACGACATGCTAGGAGCGTCCGCGGCTTGAGCTGCTCGATGACTTTCCACAGCAACGTGGGCAAATTTGCCTTCTTTGGTATAGCAAACCGGCTCCGCCAAGATACATCTACTATCTAAACAACATTCGTACCGAATGTAATCCTGTGCGAGTTTTGAAATATTTCTCGTCGGCAGTGACAGGCGACGTGATCCCTTATTGCAAGTACTCTCTACAGCGTGCTTCTTCACCATGTAAAAGCTTACTAGTCCCCTCAGCTACCTATGATATCATCACGTTTAGTAGGCGCCTTCAACTATCGTATGGCCCAAAGCAAGGCCAGAGTAGACAGAATCCATTAGCGTAATAATATTAATAGAATCTTAGGCGTCGAGTTCTTCTCTTCCCTTTTCGGCTCCGGGTTTCCTCCGCGAACATGGTCCGTCAAGAGTACAACACGGTAGCCGGTCACGTTGTACCCTAAGAGCGGATCCGATACGGGACCGCACTCCACAATAACACGGCTATAGACTGTTTTCGGCTGTACCGCCACAGCGGGTTCAGCTCCAATCGATAAGTGAAAGGAGGGCCCCAGTTGATAGCTGCCAAGCCACATCGTAGCCTGGTCTGTCTGGTGTGTTCTGATTGGCCAGGCTGACGTTCCTCATTTGGATGATACCCATTTATCACTTGCAGAACCTAGGTACCATTTCTCCTGTCTATTTCATTTCCCACAGCAGGCGCCCTTGTCCATCAATCTTTCTGCAATGTTTTTGATGGTCATCGCGTCTCGTATTGGGCTTGCGAGCCATGGTTCGTCATGTCTCAACACCTGATGTTCATCAGAACTCCCCGTCCGTACGAGTCCTTCCAGTTCCAGGTTCGAATTTCATAGGGTGCGGCACGCACAGACTTGGCCATATCTGGTAAAATCATAGCTTGAATAAAATATTTTACATTTCATTGCTCCCTCCCGTGTTTCCGATACTAGCGCCGCCTTGGAATTTATGAGTACAATTCATATTTAGCCACTCCAGCCTCCCTATTAGCAAAGATGCTTATTATAAGACCAGACTTAATGCTGTAGAGTGTCGGCAGGGCCCTCAGTTTCAAATTGAGCAAAATGGACATGTTGCCGAGCAAATCATCATATTCTTTCGCTAATGATAGTACCATCAAAGTTTCACCAACTGCTCCTCCTACGATCAACAGCCAATTGAAGAGGCAATGCTGTGCAAAGCCCCTACAAACCCCGGCCTCTTATATGACTGCGGGTCTCAAAAAGTGAGGCACATGAGTGTTTGCTTTGGACTAAGGCTGATTTGCACAAGGCTCTTTGACAACGCCCGATTCTCGGATCTCGTTGTACGATGTAGAGATGACGAGTATCACGTCCATCGCGTGATAATGAGTAGTCACTCTTACTGGTTTGGGAAGGTTTGCGCTGAAAGCCCTACAATGGTTTGTCTTCTCGAGCCGGAATAAAAGGTGACAATCGTTGAAAAGTGATAGGATAAGACAACGCTGAGCGTGGACTTGAGTGCAGATAATCCTGATGCTGTAGATGCCATGCTACAATACTGCTATCAACTCGACTACGCCGATAAATTCCTTGGTTTAAGTAGTGTGGGCTACACGATCTACACATTAACTCCTCACATCGATATCTACTTGTTGGCGGAGCGATACAGTATACCCGGTCTAAAAAAGCTTGCCGTTGATAAATTTGAATTCCGAGCCGCGGTACTATCCCGCGTTGATGTTGACAAGGAGAAGTTTTTCCAGGCTATCCGAATTATATACGCCTCCACCCCACCAGGCAACAATGACCTTCGCAAGGTGGTAATAAGGCTGTGTGCGGATCATGCAGAGAATTACATTCTACATGGAGGTAAAACAGCTGCAAGAGTATTCAGATTGATGGACGAGATTCCCGCATTTCGAATAGACTTCATTAAAGAATTAGCATTTAGGATTAAGTGATCTGAGGTGGCGGTATGACAGTGGTGCTTATAGTGTTGTGTACTTTTCATTTTCCCTTATTTGTAATCATGAAATTCCTGAGGGCGTCAGTAAATACGTAGGCTAAGGTTGGCGGCTCACCTGGTTTCTGTCACTCACTTCCACCAAGTCTTTCACTTTGCCTTCTCACCACATTTTTCACTGTACATCCTATTCTTATCACCTATTTCATTATGTTTATTATCTAGGGCGTCTTGCACCTCACCTATAAACCGCTTAAGTGAAATTTGTGCCTGTTGCGGACACTCTTCACTCACATATGCGCAACCACTTCCTCTCCAACACAATATCGCTTCGCTTCGCCACCTCCGCGATCAACTCCAACTGTACCTATCTTCCAATAAGTTCCCGTAAAGGTGACAGCACTATGAATCCTCCGAACTCCTCGGTCTTCCATTCACCATACCCTTCCGTTGGCGATGACACACCCTCAATGGCGCCCGGGGTAACGGAAAACGACTACGTCCCATTCACACCGATCGGGAGCCAGGCCTATTATGAGGGGGACTCGTTCGATCGGCAATATGTGAAAATTGCGCCACGTTCCTCTATATTGGAGCCTGCAATCGCGGTGTCTCACCCTCAACATCTATCGCCAATTGAACATGATGAGATATAGGGCAACTTCGAGAACAACTGAAGTGCGGTTCACAGTGGAAGCCAAACGGAAATTCCTTTCTCAGCGCCTTTTCACCAAGCTCATGGCGTCGTGCGGCAAGCATATTCTCTAAATGCTTTCTCGACGATCCCTTCAGGCGCAGCGGATCCGTTTCATGATGATCAAGACGCACATACGAGAAGCTCTGGGCACCGTGTTCGTGCGTGCGATGAGTATACTATCGATCCGCGCTGTCGTCGTTAAACACCAGATTCGCAGATCATCAGGATTGAGAGCCCAACTCCTCACGTCGAGGATCCTAGTGTGTATCCCTTTCAAGGTGTCGGCAGCGGACTCCAAGCAGACACACGGAATGCAGTTCAATCCGATAACCTATGGCTCCCTGATTCTCTGGATTCAAGGTATCTTCAGCTTGCTAGCCTGCAGTATCCTTTCCCTAGCTACGACAGTAATCAGTACGCAATTGCCTTCCCGGTCCCGGGCGCTCCTCGCTCTCCGGGCTTCAGCACCTTTCAATTTCGTTAGGCTCGAGTAGCTTAATTCGTTAACTCATAGTTATAGTTTGAGCGGGCGTGCGGAACCAATGCCACGCATCCTCCAAATTATTGTCAATCCCTGCCCCCAAGCTAGACTGGACAACTCTCATATTTCGAAGATCCGGATCCGCATTTGGAGCCGCTTCCAATCTATCCTACTATGCAACCATTTCTCGTCAGAAATTCCTCCCCGCCGTTTCCTATCAAACGCTCTTTTCAGCAATCTCCAATCCATAGTCCGGACAGGCCGCGTGCCGGTAATATAGAGTACCACTACATACCCACGAACCACCAACCGGGCTGTAGCCACAAAATACCGGGCATATGTTTGCTCTTATCAAGTGCAGATGGCAATGGTCTTCTAGCAGGCGATACTTCGATCAATATTCTTTGGTACAATACAATATTTCTGTGATGCTAGACTGCCAGGTACTTCCCACGTTTAGGAATTTCGGATTCTCTGGGACAGCTAATTTTTCATATTCTCCTGTAAGCCATTTTTTTTGGTTTAAATATGGGGGTGAGTTACTTATAAATAGATACCATCATTCAAATTACGAAATATAGTTCTGAGTAGTTGGGTTTCACCGCTTCTCTCTCTATATTAGAATACTGTTGTTGTGAGAACCTCTCCATCTCCTTTACGCCAATCCCAAAAGCCTTGTCACGCTATAAGCCCGAAACCAGGTGGTAGCTCCAGTATGACACGCGCAGAATCCCCAGGAATGACAGCTGGAGCCAAAATGCCTTCAAAAGCATTTATGTTAGAATAAGATATCCATGTATCTCTCAATGACGCCAGCTAAAGTAACTCAATAAATTCTTCGGAACCGGATACCTCTTAGGCATCACCATCAAGATTGGCAAAGTTGAGATCATAGCCCACAAAAGCGTTCTGGAGTCTTAGCTCTAGTTAAAGAATGATAACTCTCTCAGTGCCCTCTTTTTATTTTTAGTTGCATTATTAATTCTGTCCAAAAGAGAGTCGATCTTTGATGCGTCTGAAAGTCAAGTCGAGCGTCTTAAGACTGCGGTACGCTTATGCTATACAGGAGAGTGCCCCGATCCAGCCTCAGCCCGATCAATTCTAAAAGATCCAAAT
>ML986589.1:47662-104598 GCA_010094045.1 Lojkania enalia
TCCACTTTTGACGAGGACATGAAGATGATGAGCAGCGACCCGCTTGTTGCTTTCTAAGTGTAAGCAATGCCAGCTCCGTCAGAATCACGACCTCATCCTTGGGTCAAAACGTAATCGGTTCGCTATGAGGTTGGAGGGTTGCTCTAAGGATTCAATGCATTCGACCTATAGGGGATATCCAGCGAAGTCGTGCCCATATATCGCCGAGTGTAGGGGAGGTTAGAATAGATATATGTCATGAACCGTTAGCTTTAGCTACATAAGGTCATATGTTTTAATAAGATTCACTGGAACACTAGAACTTTGCTTACTCTTGTGATAGGGATTTGGCGAGTCTACTGAGTACGATTTCCTACTACCGTACGGGAGCAAGTTATCCGGTTGCAGGTTGTATCGGATACCGTCGCACGATATCAAATCACGCTGGACATCAGCTGATATACCCTTCCTTATATACATAAATATGGCCTGCTGGCCATCCTCAATCAATCAGTTCAGCTCCTCATCTCCCTCCCTGAGACAAGATTCGCCTCTCACCACAACTCTGAGTTCGGCATGATTCTCGAGTTGAGATATCAGACAAAGGTGTCCATTCTACAATGTGAGGTGAGAAAGAGTAGCTCTGATACGGGAGTGCAGGCTCTAATTGAAATAGTAGGCAGCAGCACGCAATAGGAGGGCGACGAGGCTGCAATTTATTAGGATATGTGTGGGGGACTTAGAAGCAATTTGGTCTCAAATTACATTCCCATTAGCGAATAAAGACGTATTGAAGTGTGTTGATCCAAACGAAAACCAGCATGACGCTAATGAGTCCATACACATATCTTCAGAAGGCAGTCTGAATGGTTATATCCTTCAAAGCAATTTGGTTCTCTCCGTATCATGATGACTCGTGTTCGTAGACTGAGAAATGAATGGAAGCCGTCGTTTGGATGGAGAACATAAATTTCTCAAGACAATTAAAATGGAAAAATTCCATTAATAAAATGAGATACAGCGAGGGTGATGGTAGGGTAAACGTATAGAAAGAGCTAGATGAAAACGTATATGTCGCAGTTTTATTCTGAATCATCCAATCTGTCTTCGTCTTTCCAGTACCTAACTAATCTGCTCATATGCTCTGGTATGACTCTCCCGATATCCTTGACTTTAACATTCCATTCAATAGAATATGTTTTGCCAAGTCGCAGTCGGGACGCCGATTCCATTTGCAAGCTAGGATTGGCCGGTTCGATCTCAATTGGTTCTTTAGTAATTCCATATTCACCTTGGAGGGGTACGGGTGATTCGCCAGTAAAGTAAACAATTACGTGCTCTGAGGGATTGCAGCCTGACTTTGTCGTCCCTCTGTGAGAGTATGTGGATATCGCACTGCTCTGTTAGAACTTGGAGAGAAGGAAAGTCGACTGACATACCATGCGTACACAAAATTCCTCTTTACCTTGACGATAACAAATCTGCGGATTTGCGAATACACACGTTCGCCAAACTTTGCAACAGTTATGGCGTCGTTGTCTGCGCCGTTTCGTGCTAACGTTTCGCTGGCGGCTTCGGAATATAGCATCGAGAAGACCTAATTCCAATGTTAGGAACGTTTCAGGAGCGAAATCCTCGGCAAAGCAAGAATACGTACTCTCCCTTTCTTGAAGAAGTCACGCGCTTCTGTTCCGGTCCTCATTCTGTAACCTAGCCCAAGTCAGGTCCTGGAGTGATTTCTGCACTCGTTACTTACTTGAGTCTAAGCGTTCAAGCCATCCACGATCCGGCGTTCCGGGAAAGAAATTGGGCAACCTTACACGCACCTCGGGGGGTACTGTTCCAACTGGGTTAGGTGATGTAGCATGAAAACTAGCCTTGTATTTTACATACCCTGCTCGGGCATACTAGGGTCAACATATCCATGGTATGAAGTAGCCACGCTTGGTCCAGTCGTATACGGGAATATAGGGTTTGAGTAGGACGAGAGCGAACTGCGCAGATAAGTCCCTGAATCGATTCGATTACGCCTAGGAAATTTTCAAAATTATACTGGTCGCGAGGTTCTCGAGGCCCATACCTCTGTGGCACGCTGTTGTTGACCAGCTGATTATCCGATTCTTCTGGCGAAGTGTCTGTGACCGCATGCTGGATCTGTTTATACCAATGGTAAACGGGTTTTTCTAATGGATTTCAGCTATTGGGCAGAGCCGGTCTTCCGGATGGAAGATTACCTTGCTCGTACGTGACATAGTAGTAATCCTGATGAGTCTCGCTCCAGATCCATTGTGGGCTGGCGTCTGAAGACATTATGTTTGATATATTATGAAGCATGTTTCATTCGGGACGCCTTTGGCGCTAATATATATACGCATTGAAGCTCGGTTATCTAGCAATGCGGCTCTGCGAATTACTCGATGAGGACATTCATGGAAAAGAGGTGTGCTTGGTGGGGTTGGCGTGATTGCGTGGTTATTTACGGGTTCTCCACCTCGACAATTTGGCTGCATATGCACTATTAGCACATTCGAATAGCTAGAGAATGCGACCGTACGACAAGAGCTTGGTCGGTGTGGTGGATCATTCTGCGCCAAGCCGACTTAGGCCTTGAGTCCGAAAGAGGCGTTGCTCCGTGCTACTACCCCTCAACCGGGATAACTGTCACAAGCGCATGTCGCAGGCAAAAGCCCGAGTAGGCTGACGATAAGACACCCAGGGCCAGGGTTTGGCTTCCATGGGATCCTTTGATTTACCTTGCCACTCAAAAAGCACATAACTTGGGCTAGTGGCCGCGCTCTCTCCACATCTCGCGCCATCAGCCCATTCGGCTAACATTGCACCAGCTCTTGACCCTTGGCTAGAAGCATTCCTCATCCTGGGCCATTCCAAATACGCGTATGTATACTGGAACTTGAATCAGCCCGCTATTTGGATGGTCCACCTCCTGGAGCCTGTGATCCTCGCTGTTTCTTTTTTCCCGCAAGGTCTCTCCAACTTGTCTTTTTAACTCTTCCATCAGAGGGCAGCTTTCAAGAGTTGTCAACGCGTCTAACCTCACACAAGATCTTGAGCCATGCCCGTAGGTACCGACTATTTAGATCATGGAACCAAGGAGGACATAAACAGCCTTCAGTCCAAGCGCCCTTTCTCGCCAGCTTGGTCGCTGGTAGTAGACATTCGGGGTCAAATTACGAAAGCATTATCAAAACAAGAAGCGCTAGCCGAAGAAAGAGAAAGGCTTTTAGTGAAACGAGAAGAATGGAGGTCTTTTGGAAGAGCGGTTCATGTACAGCGAGTGGAAACTGGAGATGCCGAGGCCGCTTTCATGAGCGCTGCTCGTGATTTCTTCAATGAATATGGAAAATCGATTCCGGATGTACTAGAGACTACTTACCGAAGGGTCCAGGATGCGCGAGATAGACTTGGCACCTTGGAAGAAGATTATCTTCAAATGGAACGGTCGCTGGGAGGCTCTGAATGGGAATTCATGGATAAGGAAAATGACTTCTACCAGTTTACACTCCAGGAACTCTTTTCGAATGCCTATTTTGACCACCTAGCAATACACCCGGAATTAGTGGCTCCACTCGCGCACCCACCACCACCACCGTCTCCGCCGCCCCCGCCGCCCCCGCCGCCCCCGCCGCCACCGTTCTTACACCAGGATCCTTACGATCTTTCAAAGATCGTTTGGCGGGAATATCAAGACGCATTAACTGAACTTGACTCACTCCGAAGACAATTTAATGATTTAACTCGGGACAGAGCCAGATACCTCAATGAAGACCTAGCTCCAAGACCAAAAGGATTGGATCGGCCCCATAAAGCCCAAGAAACTCTGGAATCCCCGATCGGAGATAATGGCTTGATAGATCAAGTAACTGTAAGTCAGATTAAAGTGCAAAAATTCAAGCAACTGTCAATGCGGTGCCAGAGCCTGGCCATGCATCGTCGATACTCCGAGCCAATTTATTCCATCACTCGGCTAGCAATGCCGTCTAGAAAATTAACCAGAGCTAGACCGGAGAGCGATATTCCAACATTTCACCACAGCCCCACAACTACAGGCCGTGTAAACGAATGGCTATCTGAATACTTGAATTCCAATCCAATAGCAAGAGTGCATAATTCTGCACATCTTGTCGCTCGTGACTTTTTCGATGATCAATCCAGGGAACCAAATCGCTTCCCCCAGAGCTCCCAGTCAAGGACAACATCTCCCTACGGACTGCAAAGTTCAATGCCTGAAATATCACCGCTGTGGCAAGAATCGGACCCGGGCAACTTTCCTACTGTATTGGACGGCACAAAAGGGGACATTCCGATCAATATCACGAATGAGACTAAGGATGGACCCCATTCCAATGAAATTACCAAGCAGCCGGATATATTGCCACTGGAAAGTAATAACGTCGTGGAAGTAGAAGGACCTAGCCCAGATGATATTCCGTTGCTTATGATGAGTTCTAAACCTTACGCTCCTAGGGGTCCGCATTTCGGATCACCAAATCCAGCCCTTGTTTCTTCTCTCTCTGCCACTCCTATTCCTTTCCAAGCAATAGGCGCTTCGTCTACACAAGGACTTCTACCAGCAACCCAGAGAAATCATCTTGAACCTCCTTCGACTCCAAGATATGATAGTTGCCATAATTCAGATACGTCAGGGCTAGAGATGATGACGATGTCCCACGGCTGCAGCTAATCCCGTTCGAAATTCTTTATCGACCGGAAGTCGATACTGAAATTGAGTATTTCCTAATCGATGGGGACACTGTTCATACGCAAAGCCATGCCACGTGCCCAGGCATACTAAGTAGGCATTTTCCTCGGATGGACTGCTAATACAAAGCAAAGACCGAAGGGCAAAATTAGATTCAAATATTGATCGGTCCCTAGGGTTTTGACGGTATGAAGCCAATGTATATGTAAGCCCCTACTTCTAACAAACTTCCTCTCACCTAACAATAAGGAGCATTAAGCTGCTATAAGGCAGGTCTCCGAGCTCAGGATACCTTGGAGAACCCCTCGTCTATCCACAGCACTACCAATCAGCTCATCAATTCGTCATACCTCTAATTGGTTTCTTGGAATTCTTTATCCTAGTGTCTTTGCTCATTCTCAGTCTATGCTATCATATGGAGTGGGGAATCCATATATATCAAGCTTATTTAACCATTATTATGGGCAGCAAATATTTCAGGCATGCCATCTAGTGAGTCACTGAATGCGGCTCTGGCGATCATGGCTAATATTCCGTTCCCCAAGTACGGACGAATGATGTTTGTATCACATACACCCTCAAAGACTACCTATCAGCATGCACGCACACAGATATTACATTTATTGTACAATACATTGATTCGGGGCAATGTTAGACCGTCTGGCAGCATTACAGAACCAGCACACGCGTCCTCCTAGGAAAGGTCCTTCGAAGGAACATGTTTTACTGTGGAACTCTCGTGTCAGCAAGTCTCACCTTCCCACAATTTAGAATGCTCAGCCACAAAGGTTACGCCGCTCTATGTAGACACCCGCTTGCCTAAACCAGAATTTCCCGCGCCGCGTTGGAATTTATCTGCCCTTCGGAAATCCCTAAACGTAATCCTTAGGCCTTTGTCGTTCCTTTCATTTCATGTGTTAGGGGCTACCTCTCTAATTGCATATTAAGTTTTGGTTTAGAAGGCCACCAATTCTATTATACTATTGGATCTACCTTAATTTTTGGAGCTACGATCTTCTTAATATTCTGAGAGACTTATCTGATATGGATCTCGTATCTCGAATGGGTTTAGCTTATAGGATTAAGCTGCAACGACAATTGTGCAGTTTGATATGAATTTCGGACGATAAAATCCTTTGCCAGGATTTTTGATGGGCCCTTAAATCTCGTGCCATCTCTCGTTGACGCATTAAATGCGACTTTGAAGCATACGGCCGACCCGGTTGTCCAGGATATCGATTCAACGCCCTTGGACGAGCATGAAAGTCGTACCTGTAGCCTGCTTTGTCACACTTATTGGAAACCATGTGGACAACCGCATCATCCCCAGTCCTAGTCAATTACCGGAGTATAATTTAGCAGGTAACCTAGGAATCGCCAATCTGCATGTTGTGGCGATTGGCTCAAGTCTGTACACGCCCGTAACGCCCACTCACCCTCAGCTAGGCAGAATCTAGCATTTGTTTAATTTGAGGCTCAAAATATCTGGAACGATATTGCTAGTAATTACAGCTGACGCTCTGCAGTTAGCCGGAGGCTTCAAGCGCCCCAATAAAATCAAACTACGTATCGAGCGTGGGCAGAGTGTATTTCTGTATCTGACCGAGAGTAGATGATAATGCCCTTGTGGGCTTGATCGGTATCGAGTGCACATGATTCCATAATCTCGATTACGGCGTAGATGAAACCCGAAACGAACACCATTTCTGCCGATAGCCAAAGAAACACAGATCTCATTGCGCTTTAGAAGGATGCTTTTTTTGGACGCAAAGGATCAATGCGGCCGGAAGCCGTATCTCATGCAGCGCACTTGCTCGGACTTGACACCTCGGCCTTCATCGCTGAGTGATACGTCCTTCTATAGACAAAGAAGAAATGCTTGAGCAGTGCTTCCATGTGTCATGACTTTTTCGTCCTACGAATCATCTGTGTCACCGGGTGAATTAACTTTCGGTCCGCAGGTAATTTCCATGCCTGCATCGCCTAAAGGCATCATCGATTGATATTAGGCTCCATCCTAGAAGCTGATTGTATCCCTTTCGTTGCCGTCTACCCACGTAGTGAACCATTATTCTTCAAACTCTAAATGATTTATCCACTACGAATCTCTACGAGTCTCCCAAACAAGGATTAGGCTATGCTACGATCCCTGTCAGTCCGTCAACAGCCACAGCCGCCTTTGACCCACAACACGGCCCAAGGACCCGCCCCTTTGGTTCCATACACTTTTTATTTCTTTTGTGCGCCTCTTGAAAATCCTGCATATCTCAGGCCCTATAGGGCTGATTGGAACGCGTGGAATCTTGCTCTTCCACGGCGCGATTGACACTACGATGAATAGTCCCCGCAATGCGGGGAGAAGAGCTGCAAACCGAAGCTATCGGTCCGGAGTAAGGCGCACGCTGCGAAGCGCAGGCAGAAAAGGCCATGTGACCCTATAGAATCAGGCAATCAATATACCACCTGACATCCTATTGATTGTGTCCGATCAGAAAGACTTGTGCCTCGCTGTGCGTTGCCCAGTCGCACGCGTGCAACCCGTCCGCCTTTCTTCCAATCTACCGACCTAATGGTTTGAGCTTTGTCCAATATTCCACCTTCAGCTGCTGATCTGTATTGTCTCGAGTTGGCGACTAGAGTTGAGACTTCGGAATGTTAGAGTCATCGCGTGGTCAACCGTGTTCTACGAGTTGCGAGCCGTCTAACAACGCATGTCCGATGCATTGATCGCCCTACAGCTTGAGAGTCTTGTGCTCCGCTAATCAAAAAGTGAAGCAACCAATAGCTTGTCACATTGCCGAATACCATTCGGCGGCGGCCTCCTTGGTCAGTGCTAGTGGATATAGCCATATATAATTAGGAGATTACTCATTGCCGTGGGATTGGGTACACGAGGCGGGTAATTGCAGGGTTAGAGCATATTCTGAGACGCAAGCGGAAAGTTAAGCCTATACCGCGTATTGGAAGTGCGTATTGCATGGTTAATAGGCAGGAGATTATGTCTTAAGCACCAGGTAGAAATGCTCGATAGCGTCGATGCACGACGCTCGCCTCTGACTGGATTTCTTATAGTCAACTAAACTTGCGTCGATGGAAGCATGGAGTGGGAATGGGCCAGGCTGTTGAGGTTGGGTATCCCTTTAGTATGTCATAGATACCGTCTACCTAATATCTGAAAAGGACGGGAACGGTAAACGAAGTGGTGTCATACATACATGATGCAAGCTCTGCATGGTGGACCGAGCTTACAACCGTGAAGATCGTAATGAGGCAGAATATAAGCTACATAACCAATGAGATAGAGGCTGCTAGTAACAACCTAAGATTCTATTCAAAGAATGGGCGAAGATCTGTTTACAATGGTGGTCTCGTATGTGCTAGGCAGTCTTTGGCCTTGGTTCATCCCTCTCAGGAGGACGGTCTACCGGTAAAGGTTCTTCGGATGCGCAACCATCTGCACATCGAATTTTTGGTTGCTGCACTTCTGATGCTTGGGTTTCTCGTGGTTGTAAAGTTGCTGCTGCTGATTCAAGCAAAAGAGCTTGAATTTCAGGAGAGCCCGCTGGAGGACCGAAATTCCACTCTGGTGGACCCCTCAGGGGGTAATCATTGCCTATAGTCTTTACTGATGAAGGACGTCGAGAATTACAAGGATTGGTCGGAATTTCCCACGCGTCTGACCGAGACTCACTTGGCTCCAAACCAGCCGTGCCAGTATGTGGCTCTTGGGAATTATCAGACAGCTTCAGCCAATTTCTAACCCTCTCTCTAGCGTTTACAAATGTGTTGTAGATACTAGATTGGCTGCTCCCAAGCCTTGAATCCGGATCCACTAGTAGTGATGTTGACGGCACTATCTCTGTATCTACCTTTTGCTGTAGGTTAGAGAAATGAACGTCCTCAAACTCTATGCCTTGATTTTTGCAGAGATCTTTGAGCCGATTCACGTCTCTTTTTGCTTTCTCCAGCTCCCTTTCTATCCTGTCCCTTTCAACTTTTGCTCCTTCAAAGAATTGCTCATCGCTAGTCATATCTGTCTGACCAGTTGCTCGCAATAGATCTCGTTCATCTAATTCTTGTCTCAGGTCATATTCGAAGTCATTGAGAAGCTCCAAGAAGTTGCGCAGGTCCCCTATTCTCGAATAGAGCTCATCCAGGAGGTTTAAGTTCGCCTCGGACTCCACTACTGGATTTCCAGATAAAACTGGGCCCTCTGAAGGGGAATATGAATGAGAAATATCTGATGTGTGTGCTTTTAATTGTGATCGAAGCTCCGCATCCAACTCAGAGTATATTTCTTTTTCAAGTTCCGTGAGCTTATACTCTTGGTTAGAAAGACTATCCTCGAACACAGCTCGCTTTTCGCTGACGCGTCTAAGATCATCTCTAGCAAGGGTGATCTGCCTTGCTAGATTGCCCAACTCTTCTGTTCGCTGGAAGTATGATCCTTGCTGCCTTACTGCCTCCAATGTAGCTATGAATGCATTCACGAGTCTTTCGAACAACTCTTCCTGCTGCTTACATCGTGCTCTTTCTCTTATGACATCGACCCGACCCACAAGTATCAAGCTTCGGAGTGGGGCAATGCGTTGCTGCGCTGGCATCCATATCTGAACGATAGGATTTAAATCTGTAGTGTCACGTATGTCCATTGCTTTTAGGAGAGGTACAGAGCTCTGAGTAGAGCGGGGAGGATTGGAGTCCAAGTCAGAATCTGGGAACGCAGCTTGTGATCTGGCTGGCGGTTTAGAAGAAGTTTTCAAATGTGAGCTAACAGTGGCGTTATATTGAGGCGTAGAGTAAGCATTGTGAGACGGAACAGTAACACCGCCTCCTGTAGATGATTTAGAATTTCCTTCCGAGGAACTAATAGAGTTAATTGTATGAAAAGTAAAGGAGTCCGAGATGTACGCATCTGAGATCTTGACCTACCGAGTTGTCGGAAGCGGCGTTGGCGAATCGAACAGGTCGGGATGTGGATCGACGGACTCAGACATAGTGTTTGAACGTTAACTTAAGTCCTTACTAGACGTGGGATAGAAAAGTGTGTCAAAGAAGGGGCATGGGGCGCATGAGCTAGCGGTGGGTTAACGTTCGCAGCACATAATTTAGCGCTAGCAGGGGGAGTGATATGCAAGGTATCTTGTATGCGACTGCGCCAAGATTATGGTAGGCCTAGATTAAGACGCCACTGCTCCTACTCTCTGCAGGATGGATTCAGCTGCGACCAGTATCTCGCTACAGAATCGCTTCAATTAGAAGACAGGAAAAGAGCCGCGTCACGTGTCAGTTGGGCGGGGGAAATTATTTAATAGTGTCAGCTGAAGAACTAGTGCAACATGCGACGCCATGGGTTTTACCGGATGGCAGTGGGATGATATTCAGCAAGAATACTATTATTTTGACCCTGACCAAAATTCTTGCGTCTATAAGAATAGAACCATAGTCCCCCCCGAACTTGAGAAAGACACGTAAGTCTTCTTACGCTATAATTGCGGAGCCTCCTAACAATTCCGAGTAAGGAAAGCGACTACAAGGAAGCAGGCGCCCAGCACTACGAACCACATGAATCAACACCTAAAAATTTAAACTCTTCTCCGATTAGTGGCAAACAAAGCGAATGGAATGGCGATCGAAGTCTCACCAATGAGTTCTCAAAAATCTCAATCCGCAGCGAGAATAGGCCAGTCGTAAACGCTCATCCAGAAAAAGGTCATATTCGTGAAGACTCAGGAGCATCGATCATAACGGGCTCGGTCGATGCTTCTCGTCATGAATCAACCACCCAGGAACATAATCAGAGTATTCATGCAAGTTATGCAACAGCACCAATGATCTCACAAAGTATGCTGAGGCCCAGTGTGCCTGCTTTCACATATTCTAAACATGCAGCCATTGGTGGGCAACAGAATAATAGTGGTCATCTTCCTTTGGGAGCTTATCCTTCGCAACAAGTGTACAGTGGTTTCAGGAGGGATCAAACTCAGGACGCACACCAGGGATTGGCTCCGTATGACCAGGAATGGGCTCCGTATGGCCAGGGATGGGCTCCGTATGGCCAGCAAGGTGGATATCAACAGGCGCCTCTGCAGCAACCACAATATCAGAATCAACCTTCAGGATTCACAGCGTATGATAATCCAAGAGCGAATATCTATAGTCCGAACCAAGGGGTGGAAGCAACGCCAAGCCTCAACATGCGAAACTGTAGTGACGACGAGGTGCTTGAACAAGTTGGTCGAAATTTAGTAATGCAGCCCACTTTACATCCCGAGCTCCAGAAATTGGGAATTAACGTCCCGCCCCACAGGGTGCTTAGAGGAACTCCGACGGAGAGAGAAAGGTTGGATGACAGTAAGCAGTTGTGTATTTATAATAGACTATCCGTTGACTTCATCAGATTTCAAAATTCTCAAACCAGGATATAAATATTTTAAACCGGGGCTGGTGTTTCGAGTCCTCTGGCCAGAGCTCGCGGGTGATATAAACGATCAAAACATGACGCTCGTGACGACTTCACGATTCGAGAACGAGAAAATTTTCGCCAAAATTCGTTGGTTTGTTGTGGTCCGGGAAGGCAATGACTGTTGCACGTGTTTGTAAGTCTTCGAATTTCGTCTGCTTGGATGGCATTGGGGAGTTCAAGGAACCTCAGAAAAAATACTATAAAGAGGAGTTTAGCCTTCTATAAGTTAATAGTGATGAGAACAGGTCCATTCAAACCTACAGTAGAAGAGGCGTCCCAGAAAACAAGGTTAAGGACCACCATGCTATCATGTACACTGGAAACAAGCCTCCAGCCCCTCTGGAGGGTGAGCAGCCTCGCGGAGCATGGGAACTGCCTATGGGACCTCCAATTCGCATCATCGGAAAGAAGCCTTGGGATAAAATGCTTCCTAGTTCCCGAGTAAATTTTCTCAAGATTTATACTATAGAGCACAATGTCAAGGTTCATGAGTTTGGAAATGTAGCCTCGGATGATCATTGGAAGTTCATCAGCCAGTTTCATTCGCATTGGAGCATTTCGGCGGATAGTCCTCTTCATCCTGCAACGCGGCCAACAGCCCCCAGGATATCTGCTGCTACCATGATGCCACAACAAAGTTATCAGCCTTCGCACCCGGCTCACCTGGATCGAGGCTCCGTTGGCTGGCCGCAATCCGGAAATCAGGACTTAACCTCCGACTGGGCCAGTACCCATCAAATGCCAGATATTGCTGAGGATTCTGTCGCTGGTTACGATAACAGAGACAACAATACACTTCAAGAAAGCTCAAACCTAACATATGGGGGTATAGGCGCTTCATTCGGACAGCATCCGACCCAGAATATTACGACGCAATTACATTCGGCTCAACCAAACACGGCTCTCCAATATGTGTTTCAGCAATACACCCTGGATCAATATCCACAGTCGCTCCCTCAAGGACCATTGCTTCTAAATTCCATAGAACAAGCCCAAACAAGTGCGACCGGGGGGCTTTCGGTATCGACCGTAGTTCAATACACAACAGAAGGTAATGACCATGAAGAGAACCTTGGAATAACTATAGAGCCGGAAGACCCTTGCGAAGACGAAGTTGCTTCTGCTATGGATGTAGAGGATTACCCGCCACCTTCCATCCCCGGGCCACCTACCGCCACTAGACCTAGCGACGGCAGCAGTCACCAGCGGAAGAAGAGCTCCGGAGAATTGCATAGGCCATCAGGCCATAGAAGGAAGAAGTAGGGATTTTTACTTGCGAAATCAATACGTCTCATGGACTCTCGCCATTTGCGATTGAACGATACTGCACATCTCCAACGAGACGCAGTAATAACGTGTTTCTATTACGTCTTCTCTTAGTTTTCCCTCACTCAGCGTTTCTTCTATCTTTCTCCTAGGAATGATTAACGGATACGAATGACTTTTCTTTTAAAATACGTCGGCTGGCGTTCTCACGTGCGTCGATGTTCGCGTCTACTTGACGCACGATCTTTGTTGGCTCTTTTGTCTCATTTTCGCCCTAGTTCCATCTTATATTCAATGCCAATTCGCTGCAACTTTCGGATATTGTGAGTGTTGCATAGCGAAAGGGTGAATGGGGGAAGGGGGAAGATAAAGTCATAAACTTCACACCTGTGCTGGCGCCTTGGCATTTTGAAGGACTATTGCAGTATCAGCCTTCCAAGGTTGTTGGCACTAATCGCAGTAACTTGACTATACTAATAAGTAATTGTATTTCGAAATTCTTCACTCAATCCATGAACTCTTCTTTCGCTCTGCGTCGCAAAAGAGCATAAGCTCTGTTTTCGTTCGTTGATATTCTCAATATTCGGCGACCACAGCCTCGCCGGGTTGCATCTCGTCGTATTTTGACTGCGAAATCCGGCGGCCCCCCCCCCCGGGGGGGGGGCAACCGTGCATGAGATCCCAATTGATTGCTTTCTCGGAATTGCCGAAGCGCCTATGGCATTCTCGGATTCGGTTTCGACATCCCAAAATCTACCTTCAATCCTCAGCCTTCAGTCTATCCCAACAAGGCTGAAAAAAAGGCGTCCCGGCCCGTCCATTCCCCATCACAAATCAATGCACGCTTCTCGCCCGCCGCACAGCCCAACCATCGAATCTTAAAACACGAAAACTAATCCTCCCAATCCACCCACGTTTTCGACTGAGCCCTGCTTTTGGTCATACATAGTACACCCTTCTACCCGCTCATCCCTGCATCTCGCTCCACCATGGCGCCCAACTCACTCCATCCTTCCGCCCTCCCCCCTTCTAACTGAGCCCACGGCCACAGACTCCGTTGCCTTCTTTTGGGCCGCCAGCTGCCTTTTTTGGGGGGGGGAGGGAGGTGTTATCTGCTCTTCGTCGACGCATTTGAGCAACTAATATCTCTTTGATAGACCTAGATTGCGAACTTTCGGGTCATTAATGTTGTTAAAGCTCAGTGTGTTCGGCTGGGAGTGTGTGCCACACGTCAAGCCACAGCATGTAGGATACATGTAGCCGCGGAGCGTAAGAATGCGCGGTTATTGAAGGTAGGATTTTGCGTTGAGTGTAGATGTCTAGACCGCTTCTGTTTAACCCTACTAGCATCTTGATATTTCAAACCAGAATTTCCACATCCTATTAATAGCTTAGGAACTTTATTAAGTAAATAAATAGCTTTAAAATATAATTTAATTAACTATATATTATTAGAGAGCTTTATATAAAAATCTTAAAATTATTAGAATCTAGTTTAAACTTATAGCACGTATAAAAGCTATATATAGTATCTATAATAAGAATATCTATAATTTTAATAAAGCTAGCTTTATAATAAGTAAAATATTACTTAAACTAGTTATTACTAGCTTAGAAAGATATAGTCGGCTAAAAGCTATATAGCTAGGGAATTATAAGTAGGTTATAGTAATCTAGGGAATTAATACTGCTAGGTAGACGATCCCGCCTTTTATCATCTTTACTAGCTAATACTACCTATCTACCTAGTACGAGGGTGATGATATACCTATAAATTAGGCTATTAGACTAAGCAATAATAGATGGATAACTAATAATCTTAGAGTTAAATAGCTAAAGCTTTTTATTATATATATAAAGGACCGTCGAATAGGTATATAGTAACTACTTATTCTTAATAGCTATAAGAGCTATAACTTGCTCGAATTCTAGGCAATCTATAAAGAGAATAAAATTTATACTCTCTATATACTGTTGTACTTATTATACCTCTTATAGCCTTTTAATATTGGTTACTTCTTGCTGTTAAAGCGAGTATATAGCTGTTAAATTAAGAGCCTAATCCGCGACTATATTAATTATATTATAAAGCTTAAGTTCCTTCCAGCTTTCTGTACTACCTATTAGTAATTAACTATAAAGGATAATATCTGCGTAAGGTTTTAAGGGGCTGGTTTAGTCCTATATAATCTAGAAGTGGTAATATTAAAGCTCGATGTGAAGCTTTGTACGCTAATACCACCTGCGCTAGAGGTTCTTATATAGGAAGCTAAAACACTAAGCAACCAGCGCGAATTAGAGGTTTAATTAATATTAATTAGCGATTGGATTCGAAGGTATAAAAGCTCATCACCTGCCTCTATTACTGAAGGGTCGAGTCGCTGGCCTTGAGAAAGCAAATAAGGCCGCCACAACGCGTAAACAGCGTAAAAAGAAGCGGATTCAGAAGCGAGGCACCTTATCAAAAGCAGAGGGAGAGGAGATTATTGCTCAAATGGCGGTTAAGCAGCAGCTAGAGGGCGAAATACGTCAAGGTAAGGCGCGATTAGGTGCGAGTCGGCAGGCTTCTATACGCTGCAGTTGCTGCAGAGAGACTGGGCATAACTTACGTACGTGCGAGAAGGGTGCTATAGATACTACTTAATCGAGGATATATATTATATTTGTAGTATTTTAATACGTTGTGAA
Source organism: Lojkania enalia (assembly GCA_010094045.1). Classification (NCBI taxonomy): domain Eukaryota; kingdom Fungi; phylum Ascomycota; class Dothideomycetes; order Pleosporales; genus Lojkania; species Lojkania enalia. The sequence goes on from ML986589.1 coordinate 62,782, forward strand.
AATATATCGCTAGAATGGTCGAAAAAGTTGATAAGGTGGCGCGCTCGCTTACAACTTACGTTAACGCTTTTTTAAGCAATCAGATGTAGGGCGCTATTTTATACATCTGAAGACTCTATCGTAGAGAACCCGAGACCGGATTGGTGACGTGGGAATAGCGTAAGTCTATACCCCATTCGCTGTTCCAGTCCTAGTACTCAACCCAAACAACCAGGAGGATTCTAGCAAAGAATATCCTTCTTTGAGTCACTGTCACGATTGGTCCTTCGGCTGGAAGTAGCTATATAGGCGAGCATACCATCAGATCACTTACATTAGCCCCCCGACCCGATATCCCGGGGCGCTAAGCACCTGTTTTCCATCCTAAATTAGACCCTTGTTGTAACGAGGGGTGGTGAATATCATGACTCTATTTTAGTATTTGGATTTAGCGTAATATGAAAATGACAGATATAAAATTTGGGCTATATGGTAATCGGCCATGAAAAGATGTTAAGTGAATGTAGAATTTTCATCGATTGTAGCTGTAATATGCAAAAATTCGACGAATGGAAAACCAATAGATCCTTTGCCGCCATCCTCCAATAGACCGTTCAACACTTGAATCTGAAGGGTTACTTTCGAATCACCAACTACCCTAAATCCCAAGTATAAAAATTGTAGAAAAATAGATCGCTGTCTAGTTGATGCTCCTGTGGTCCCTGCTGGCGCTTAGTCCAGCATTGCGCTAAGAGCGAGGAAATATTTATCCATACTGAGACCAAATTGGATGCTTCAGAACGATATAGAAGATGGTTCTTCGAAGAATTGTTGTCTTAAGAGGATTTACAAGCCCAACGCTTGCCTGAAATATACGTCCAGCAAATGCATGTGCTCCACAGTATACGACTTACCAAAACTCACTTGAGATTCAGGTTCCAATTATTCGTCTTTGACAGCGTATATGCAAATTCGCCATATACATAAACAAAAGGCATGGTAGGCATTATCATACGATTTACAAGCATTCAGGTACGTTGATCTCTATAGGATCGAAGAAGTAAAAAAGTCTACAGGTTGCAACATTTGGATACTTTTAGATTGGCCATGCTATTTAACGCTGACCTAACTAAAGACAAGGAATACAGGGGCAGCTAATTGAAATCGTAAATGAGTAAGGGAATTCGTTACTGGAGAATGTGGGTGCGATCATAACTCCTCACTAAAAAAAAACACCTAACAGCATTAATCAGAGGATAGGAAGTCTTGCTACATTCAAGATTCAGTGAGTAATAGAGAGTTGCACATTACCGGAAGACGGGATTTCAACCTGGAAAAAAAAAATTAAAAGGAAACGAATAGGAAAATCCGCACCGTGCAACTCTAGAGAAACAAAGAGAACTGTTAACGTCGTATGCAGGTTAATTGATGTCAGTCAATATAGATCGCTCTATAGCAGGTTCCAGTCTGCGTATGGGGCAGACGCTGAGGAATCCAGCCAAAACGATAGACCGACAATGTTAAGCTCATGTTACGCCCATGGACTGATAGAAATAGTTGACGAGAAGATACATGTGTTCGTCAGCTACTACTCCGATGTCCATGACTTTACAATTATGCTCAACGGCGTATGGTTTGCCAAAATTTATACGTGATTCGGGCTCAAGTTGCTCGCCGTCTGTTGAGTTAACTCGAATTGCCTGTTTAGTTATCGTTTCGCCCGGCAACAGATCTGGCGGTTCTGAGCCATATTCACCAGTAAAGATTATTCCGTGATCCTGAACATTGAGACCAGGCTTTGTTGCGCCTTGCTTTCGATATGTCTGGATTGGGCTGCCTGGGTTAGCAAATGCTCCTTGCATAGACGGCGATAAACTCCTGCCAAGGCGATAGATAGGTCTTGACGTGCCCTAGAACTAGCAGTGTAACGCCTAGAATTGCTTAACTTACATGCATTGACTGAACGATCCTTTGTTTTGAATAATTACGAAGCGCCTAATCTCTGAGAATGCGCTCTCTCCAAAGCGTACCGTACTAAAATGAGTGGATCCTCTTGACCGGCCGGGATTATTCCGACCTGCTGGTTCAATCCACAGCATCTTAAAGACCTACAGATATGTAAGTGACAAGGCCTTAACACATAACTTGGAGCTCTGATGCCGCATTTGTTACCTACCCTCCCTCTTTTGAAGAATGCATAATGATGATGGGCGGCGACTCGCTTATAGCCTTGTGAGTGTCAGCAATACCAACGCCGTCGATGTCACATCATCATACTTGGGTCAAGGACTTCGGTATCATTATTATCTTGCGCTGTGCGGATGTATCGACGGGGATTATTGATGCCGCCAATACTCTGCTGGACCGTATCCGGGAGGGGGTTGGGGGCTGGGATTGGTCGGGGATGCGCGGGTGATCGGCTGGGAATTGCATAGGTATAATCGCCCTGTGGTGAGGTTGGGGAGGTGTTCTGGTTGATCGAGCTATTCGGCGTGTACCGTATGTCTTGCGGAGTCGTGCCAGGATACCGCGGAGATGTACGGGTAGGTCTTTGTCATGAATGGTTAGTTCCAGTCGCCTGAAATACCTTTATTTGATGCCATTCACAGGAAAATTGCTTACTCTTGAGCAGTAGACTCTGAGGGTGTGGTATCAGGCTGAGATTGGGTGACGCCCGACCAGAGATACTGGATGTTTCCGTTCTCATCATGCCGGTAACAGTAGTGACGCTGGTGCTCTGCGGACCATATCCATGGCGAATAATCAGACATCTTCACATGTCTGCGGTGGTGAAGTCGGTCGGCATCCCACGAAGTGTGCCTGGAGGCGGCTGGAGCCTATTTAACGGCATTTGGAGGGTAAGGGAGGGATGGAGGGGCACGGCCGGACCACGGGATCAGATGAGGCTCTGCCGGACGAAAAGGGTTAGGGTGGGCGCTCGTGGCTGGCATGGGATGATGGTAGATGAGGTGTTCATTCACCAATGTGGGCCGGAATAGAGTAGCTCTGATAAGGGAGCGCAGGCTTAGCTTGCAGTAGCGGGCAGCAGCGCGTAGAGGGCGTGGGACGAAGGTGTGGTGGGGTAGCCCGCAGCTCGTCAGGAGAGTGAAGCTAACGCTGCAGGGCACGACCACTCAGAGGCCCGCGCGCAGACGAAACCCCATCGTGGGGACGGCTGTTCAGCCCTCTTTCCAGGACCAACCTCGCCTCACTCTATGTTTGGGACAAATATCTACTCCGTCGGCCGCCCACATTTGCAGAGTCCTCCCAATACCCGCTTGAGCGCGACGCAGCGGTTGGAGCCATCGCATGACTTGCACGGCTGCTTACTTAGATGCTACTAGAGTGACCCATTAGACTCGCGTCAACCCCCGATGCAGACCGGGACGCGCCTACCGTGACCAGTTCCACGCCTTCCCCGACCAGCACGAGTCGACGCATTGTTTGGGAAGCGGCTCGAGACACACCTTCCCGCGGAAGTTGGCCATTCCCCTCCCCAAGAAGCAGTGACCGCGCGCAGCACCTTCCTCCCAGCACCAGTCACGGGTTTCACGGGTTTTAGACCTTTAAGAGGTTCTTTTCGAAGCGGCTCGGGACGCCCTTTCTCGCGAGAGATAGCTATACCCCCCCCCCCCCCGAGAGGTGACTCGTTTTCTAGGCGCCTTGCTCCTAGCAGCTGGACATGGCGACGACATTGGAAAAGGCAGCATTGGAAAGAACAGCAGGAGACACTCCGGTACGCCACTTATTCTCGGCACCACAAGTGCTTTGTGCAATTGACATGGCCATAGGACGACGAGGTACTTGACCCTATCATCCGAAGCTTCATTCGCGGGCGGGAGAGAGAGGGAGAAGTGGTAGTCTCGCACGATCCGGTACCAGCTGAACCGGCTGCCCGATATGAGACTATTTTGAAGCCTTCCAGTTCTATCGGCTCAGAGAAAGGCACCCTGCCCCGTAAGAAGATGGTGCGTTGGGCGGCAGACCCAGAAGAGCCAAAGCATGAGGAAAGGTCGCGACCGCCCGAAACTCCAACCTTCCTCGTCCCCCCTCCGCCACCATCACTCCCACCACCGGCAATCAATTCGTCTTCACTTCCGGTCCCCCTCCTCCGCCACCACTTGATCCACCACACTCCATCATCGGTTCTGCTAGTGGCCCAACTGCGGCTCCACCGCCACCGCCACCACCACCACCACCACCACCTCCTCCTCCTCCTCCTCCTCCGCCACCCCCTCCACCTCCTATGGACGGCGCCCAGACCAATTCAATTATTCCAGTCGATCCACTTGATCCCTCATTTCCGCTTCCACCGCCGCCTCCGCCTCCACCTCCACCTCCGCTGCCTTCGGGACCAGCTCCGGTTGAGAAGCCTCTCGCTTTAGACCCTTTCCATCCAGTTGACCCCGATGCCGCTCCCCGGCTAAACAAGGCTGCAATTCGTGTATATACCAAATTCATGGATGAGCTAAAAGACTTCGTTGAATTACAGGGTAGAGTGATCAGTGCTCGCGTGGAAGCACAAGAGCTGCGGCGAAGGCTTGCAGTATTTAGGAAGAACGTATCGAAATGCGATATGGAATTTATGGACCATCTCCGCATTTGTATGGCCGAAGGTACAGTGACAACAGATCCTCAGCTGGAAAAGCTTTACAATGCTGCTCAGGAAGCCCGTGATGGAGTTGGGCCTCTTGAGGATGAATATGAGAACGTAAAAGAGGTCAACCTAGGCGCTGATGAATTCAAGTTGCAGGAGCATTATGACCGACTAGAGTTCCGTTATAATAAGTTCTTCAACCTACATACTACCTCAACTATACTAGATGATCCTGAGGAAATTGACTACGAGGAACCATCAACATTGGGCACCATGCCTCCAGGTGGTGATCCAGAGGAGGCAGGACTGGATCCAAGAGATAGTATGCTGTTCCATGGAACCAGGATTGGCGAGGATGTAGAGGTTGGGCATTTTCCGCTACCCGTCGACTCTTCGTATCTACTCGCGCCTGATAACACACCTATGTTAAGCACCCACAAGTTAGACCTTAGCGAGCGCGTTGGCTCTTCTGAAATGCGGCATCTCACTCGCGCTGCTGTCAGAACATCTAGTGGTCGAGATAATTACAATGAAATTGACGATCCTTTCTACGGATTAGATTTGGAAGCCGTGCCTTCAGACTGGCTTTCCGCCGAGGTTCGATTTCAGAGCCTAACGGGTATGACGACTGGCCTTTCCTCGATATCAGAGCTTCCAGAGGTGATGGACGAGCTGACCGCGTTGCCCAATTCTGGTGACGGTGACGGACTATTACTCCTTGGAAGTGATACTACTAGCCGGTCCACATTAAGCGATTACCTACTAAAGTTTGAGAGCACCCGAGATCGTATCAACAGATGGCTTCTGCATAGGCTTAGGGTGTCACCATGGGAAGTGTTCGAGTTGCAAAGACGTTGTGAAATTTCTTGTCAAAATATTCCGGATTGGACCGCCACGGCCCTCCGAATATTAGAAGAGGATATCCCGATGGATCCCATAGCAATGCCAGGCCGGAGACCGAAACGAATGGCAAACGACAAGCATTTACATCCAATACCAAGGCCTACTCCATATCCCTCAGCTACGGCTCCCACTTCCAAGAGGAGACGAGACAAAAGATTGAGAGATTCAATGAGCTCTAGGGAAGCCAATTTGGCAGATGACGAGGATCTCTTACTACCCACTCAACTATTCCAGCAAGAAATGCTTGGATTTGAATCCATGAGTAGATGAACGTACCGGGTTTGTTTCGTGCATATACCTCTCTCTAGTCTAGTAAGGTTGTGGCATTTTCTTCATTGGATAGCGGCTCCATCGTTTCCCTCGACATGCATTGCACATAGAGGTGTTCTATGTTTACGTTGAGAAATTCACTCAATCTACGTTGGACTTTGGGTCGGAATTTACGTTATACTTTACCCTGCCTTCTGCAATCTTCTTTGATAAAAGTCAATGAGCGTCGGATTCTCTACTCTCCTATGTCTCTTTTTGTGCATATACCCTCTAGCCTAAGTACTACTAGAAATGATTTTCTGTTAAAGATTTTCTTCACGACAAATAACAATTGCCCACTCCAGGATCTCAATACCTTCTATCGCCAACCATGAATTTCACCCCAATACCCCTTCATTCCGCACCACGAACCGGGATTATCAGCTCATGCACTTGCAAGGGCCTACATACATCCCCCTACACATCCAGCGAGCCCAATGCACCATTCCATGCAATGCCCGAGGTCACCTGCCCATGAATGCTGCGTTTCATATTCTATGATTCAATACAGATATGAGTCAGCCGTCGCAGAGCCTCAAAATATTGCTTCTCGGCCGCGGGACAAAAGGAATTATCATAGCTGCGAGGGCGTCGATGCGTGCTGCATTCCCGACCCTATCAGACGCTGTCTATCGGTCACGTTCCCGGAGGAGCCCGAACGCTCGGCTGAACACGTGTTTGAGGGATAGAGAGCAGAGCAGTGATTTTGCAGAGGTAATGTGTCTTTTGAAGTGAACTCCTTTAAACCCCCCTCCCCCCTCCCAAAATGGAGGTTTTATCCTAAGACAAAACAAGCTCTTAGGGCAGAGGGAATAGACTGAGACTAGCGATAGCATGCAGGATCGTCGGATACGTGCGCTATACTCTTCTCGTCTGACCGGAATGCCAAGCACACATCCGATCGGCTTACCGCGCTTAGCTTGTGCGACGAGAGCGTGGGGGAGGCCGAGCTTGGTATGCTACATCATGCATGCCTGGCTTTCGGTTACGCATGAGATGAGCTGTCGGCGGTTCAGTGGTGTTGTGATGAGGTTCTTGGAAGGCGTTTATCTAGCTGTTGTGATGTTTTTGTGGACTGGGAGATTGGCGGATTCTTTGCTACGCTTTTTGGTTGGATTGGGGGTTTTATATAGGGCCACAGATCTATGGAGAAAGTCGGGTTATAATAGTATGAGATTTAGGGCAAAGGACTCCGAGGAAAAATACAGGGGGCTAAGAACGGGCACGCTTCTATCAAGTTTAGGTATGAAAAGACATAGCGAGGTCGTACCAAAAACTTTAATAGAAGGCCGTTTGGCCAAGACAATACTTGACACTAATTTTCGTAGGAGGATATTACAAGAGTATGCATAATGATAGAAGAGAATAATTAATGAAGCTTATATCTAGAATTAAAATTGTCTTGTATAGATAGGCATGTTAAGCACCCCTCGGCAAGCCACATATATAGCCTTCAGCTTATCGATGCTCGGCAACTAGATGTGGGGATGTCTAGGCACATTATAGCTACATCAAGAATGGACGCCGACAACAATCATGCAGAGAGTCTCGAGCAAGGTGTAAAAGACCTACACGATAAGAGCGATATATCTTAGCTCTTGTTTCGCTCTCGAGCCACAACGTGGTAGTAATTGAAAGCCTCCATCTACGAATAGTAAAGAAAGAAACGGTAGCTAGCTTAAGAACAATAGACAAATGCGGAACTGTGTTTATTAAAAGCCTTAACAACAATAAGTAGTGCAGAGAACGCCGCATAAATCATCATTAACTCCGGACATGGTTACAGAGCTAGAGAACGTGAATCAATGTGTTTTTTAGGGCCTTGAAGGGAGGCCAGGACTATGGAGTGAACAAGATCTATATTAATGCGGACTTATAGCCCATATTTTAATTTCACAGAGCGCAATGAGGAGACTGGGAAGCACCTTAATACCTATGTGGAATGTTCGATATTCTATCAACTACTGTGGTTGTCCGAAATATTGCAGTCTATGAAACACATCTACCTTTAAAGCCAAGAGCGAATCAGCTCAGGTTACATATCATGCCAATATAATGTACTAATTGGAAACTTATTATAGTCTGTGATTCAAGTCCGTAATGTAGGAGGGGATTATTCGTTCCACAGGTAAGATCTCAATGACGTAAGTGGTTTATAGTAAATTCCATAAAATGCCTAACTATGCAGCAGTTCAACATGGTTTCTATCAACAGACCAAGGACTTAATACCTGCTAAATTGTTATCTTTGCAATTTATCGGGTTAGAATAATTTTCACGCGTTTCATCAGGCTGGATATATTGAATATGTTTGACGAAGAATTAAATTAGCACGCCCAACAAAGTATCGAGCACATAAGCAATACTACCTCTTCCTCCTAGAATAAAACGCGGAACCATCCATGCTGTACACTGTATATCGATTCAGAGCTTTTCCAATTGCCCGTCTTCATGCTTCGTCATAATTCACATAAACTGCATATAAGAAATTATTAAAAAAAAAACCAAGATTGTACTTTCCACGCGCGGATCTAGGTTAGTCGACAGAATTTGAGACATTGGAAGTAGTGAGGCTTATATATTTCCCGTCGCAACTGCAAAAGCGTCTCCATGCGTCTCTCCATCCTATTTCCTCATTTTCTAGAGAATATTCGCATTATTCTAAGCCAGGATGCCGGCCTATCGGCGATCGTAACCCCCTTGGCAACCCCCATAGCACTGATTGCCATAACCTTGCTATCCATACCCCTAGTTTCCACACCCCTGATTCTCATATCGGCCTTGCTGAGAGGGCTGACCCGGGTGCTGGTGCATGTACTAGACGCTTTGCTATTGCAGACATATCATATATAGCCCCAGATTTTGGTCGAGTAACTTTTCAGCAGGAGAAAATTATGGAAGTTGGCCTCTGTATGGGCTTGTGTATCGTACTCCCGAAGGCATCTGCTGTGGTCGCGGATCCAAGTAGGCTGGCGGGGGTACGTTCCGCGGAATGACCGGTGCCATTGGTCAGATTCCCCAACGCTGCCGTATCTACATACTTCTAGAGTGCCGGTTCGCGGGGTCAGATAAAGATTATCAAGGCCTTAGAACTCGCGAGGACAGGAAGAGCAATCGGAACCTTCATGGCCGCAATGACGGCATCGCTCATTTACCGAGACATTCATGTAGCTAGTCCGACCCTGGGCTCGGCAACGGTGGCACTTGTAGTACCAGTCACGGAAATGAGGGGTGGGCATATTTACAGGTATTACTACTCTATGCTGATTTGTGTAAGTATGACGAGACTATTAGAGTTACTCTCGTAGGTCTTAACTATAGAGCTTTGGAGAGGGAATTTGTTAGTGTATAACGTAAGTGGTAAGCGAGCGCGCCACCTTATCAACTTTTTCGACCATTCTAGTGATATATTTTTACAACGTATTAAAATACTACAAATATAATATATATCCTTAATTAAGTAATATCTATAGCACCCTTCTCGTACGTACGTAAGTTATGCCCAGTCTCTCTGCAGTGACTGCAGTATATAGAAGCCTGCCGACTCGCACCTAATCGCGCCTTATCTTAACATATTTCGCCCTCTAACTGCTGCTCAACCGCTATTTAAGCAATAATCTCCTCTCCCTCTGCTTTTAATAAGGTGCCTTACTTCTAAATCCGCTTCTTTTTACGCTGTTTACGCGTTGTAGTAGCCTTATTTACTTTCTTAAGGCTAGCAACTCGACCCTTTAGTAATGTAGCTGGATGAAGCATTACCTCAGCACCTTTTTTAAGCTAATTAATCGCTGTAATAATAGAAGTAGGTAATAAGCTTTTATGCCTTCGAATCCGATCGCGAATTAATATTAATTGAGCTTCTAATTCGCGCTGGTTGCTTAGTATTTTAGCTTTCTATATAAGAACCTCTAGCGTAGGTAGTGTTAGCGTATAAAGCTTTACATCAAGCTTTAATATTACTGCTTCTAGATTATATAGAACTAAACCGGCCCCTTAAAAGCTTACACGGATATTATCCTTTATAATTAATTATTAGTAGGTAGTATAGAAAGCTAGAAGAAATTTAAGCTTTATAATATAATTAATATAGTCGTAGATTAGGCTCTTAATCTAACTACTATATACTCGCTTTAACAGCGAGAAGTAACCTATATTAAGAGGCTATAAGAGGTATAATAAGTACGATGGTATATAGAGAGTATAGATTTTATTCTCCTTATAGATTACCTAGAATTTAAACAAGTTATAGCTTTTATAGCTATTAAGAATAAGTAGTTGCTATACGCTTACTTAACAGTCCTTTATATATACAATAAAGTTTTTTAGCTACTTAATTCTAAGATTATTAGTTGTTTATCTGTTATTACTTAGTCCGATAGCCTAATTCTTAGGTATATTATTACCCTTATACTAGGTAGAAAAGTAGTATTAGCTAGTAAAGATAATAAAAGGTAGGATTACCTACCCAGCAGTATTAATTCCCTAGATTATTATAACCTACTTATAATTCCCTAGCTATATAGCTTTTAGCTAACTATATCTTTTTAAGCTAGTAATAACTAGTTTAGGTAATATCTTACCTATTATAAAGCTAGCTTTATTAAAATTGTAGACATTTTTATTATAGATACTATATATAGCTTTCGTACGCACTATAAGCTTAAACTAGACTCTAATAATCTTAAGATCTCTATATAAAGCTCTCTAATAATTATATAGTCGATTAAATTATATTTTAAAGCTATTTATTTATTTAATAAAATTTCTAGACTATTTCTAGCTAACCTATCTAGCTCTATATTTAGTAAGCAGCTTATCTACTATATCTTATATAGTACCTAGAGAGAGTATAAATCCTCGTAAATCTAGGTCAAGTATATATATAATAATAGCCTCCTCTTCTAGTTTAGTAAGCTTCTTTAAATTTAGCTTATAATTATATTATATAGTAATTCCGTCGCGTCGTTGATATATTATTCTTCGAGAGATGTTATATATAGAAGTAGCGCGTCTTTCACTTTAAAGTTGCTTATTATTAATAGCTAAGATAGCTAGGGAGATATCTACTTTGTTACAGCTAGATTAGGCATTTGTAGGTTAAGCTATTATTATTAGAAGGTAGGGTGTTATATAAAGTTGGTAAGGCGGCGCGCTCGCTTACTACTTATATTATAGAAGGAAAGAGTTTTGAGACATATTAGAAAACATTTTACTCTTCGAGTAGGAGACTATCGTACTCGAATAAAGAATATAAATTTAAGTACTAAGTTAAAAAGCTTTTACTTTTCGTTGTAGATTTAGGGAATATATATATTCTATATGAATATCGTCCTAGACGTTTTCAAAATGTAGCTTTATAATATAAGATTAAGTTTGGAGTGTATATAAATAATTATTTCAGTAATATAGAGTATTAAATATATATAAGATAGTATTCTACCAGATTAGAAATACGCCTTTAATACGTTAAATATTCTGCATATTTACTTGTGATGAGGTTTAATAAGATTGCTATGGGACTGCTTTTCAACATTTACACTAAGGGAAATACTTACGTTCTACAAATTTAGAGCCAAAAAAAAAAACCCATAGATTCTATTTCCTTATGAACCTGAAGTCTAATTATAAGTCGTTACCGGATGTAGCGCAACAAAATCTTAATTTCATTACTCCCTAACTCCGCAGTCTTCGTAGCTTCAATGAAAGTTCTGTACTCCCAGTACAATTTAGCCAAATGGGGACAGCTACTGTACAATCAGATAGTCAGATAACTGTCAAGTCCATTAAGAAACAGCGACAGCATTGTACAACTCTATTCAACCTTCGTTCAGACATGAAAAACATGATTTCCAACCTAGCATGTATTCTTAATAGAACACCCTATTTCCTAGCTTTCGGTATGAAAACTGATCAATATCCTATATTCGCCTTCTAGGATTAGCATTGCGTCTTAGGTAGAATGTCAAGGGACTCCGCACTCTGATGTGAATGAGTTAGTGCTCGATAATGACTGGAATATAACACGTGATCCATTGAGTATCCTTCTCATACTATGCATTTACAAAAGCTGTCACACGGTTATATTCTCCTGATAGTTGCGAGAATTTGACAACGCATATTGAAATATGTTCTTCTCGTGATAGGAACTGTAAAAGAGACGCTCATAAAAGCCGAAGCAGTACAAGGTATAAATATAGAGGAGAGCTAAACATTATTTAAACCTACTTCTTCTCAAAACTTTCTTAAAGAGTATACTCTATGATCCGGAACTGTATTGAGAAGTGCTGGGTATATAATTTTAGGGCTGAATACCCCGAACAAAGAAACTTAAATTATTGCGACAGAGCTTTTTATAGAACTCCTTCCTCTTTAATATAGCAAAACGAGGTAACGGATTATATGCATTCCCCTGAAAACGCTCTTTGATAAGATTTGTTAGTTGGCAATGCCAGTTTACTACACTAAATACCTGCAGTAGTTCGAGTGTAAACAAGAGGACGTCACAGCCAAGAATGAAATTTTTAGCCCCTTATCCTTGATTAAACCTACTGCAAGGTGACCCATCTGTGTAATCAACCCTTTGGATATGATTCGAGCATAACTTCCCACTACCGGGGCTAAATTTCAACCACAGAAACTTTCGCCACCTTCAGGCATATCATTCTAGAATACCAAAAGGGGCTTTACCAGGGTGCAATGCATGTTTCATCCTCCGATGAACATCGTCATCATTGATCAGTTCTGCGATGCCTGGTTGTTTTAGACTGCAGACCAAACATTAGAGCTAGAATGTCCATTTCGGCCTTCAGGTGCTAATGTGGTCATATAGGCTTCAAAGCAAATCGTTTAGCCCTTACCTCCACTTGGTCGAGTTGTTAAACGAAAATAGAGAATAGACCATCGAGAAAGGAGGTGTAAGCAAGAGTGGGTGGAGACCGTATGGGGGTTGTATTGATGGATGTATTGATGGTTGTGCTGATGGTTGTCCTCGTGGTGTCCTGGCCTGTCGGTCAAGATACAGCAGGGGAATATATAGTACATAAGACTGCTTAGTCAAGGGCTGCATAGTTGACCAGGCACGTGACCTGAGTATACACGAGGAATAGCCTAAGGCTTTCTAATACATTCTTAGCATAGAGCATGCATTAGGGTTGGGGACGGAGACTGGATAACTTAAGGTGCGATTACGATTAGACGAATATTGGCTAATTCTGTAGTTAATTCGGTCTGAATTGACTGCGCGGAGGGGAAGGATATGGAAAGACTCCATCAAGATAGTTTAACTGTGTTGTGGGCTGGGCCGGTCGAAGATTGTTGTTGCTTTCGCATCAGAATAGAAGCTCCCTTGTCCAAGTCAATTGATCGAAATCTGTAGCTCTTGCCACGTCAGGCTTTCAGGATACTAAACTGTTGTAAATTGCGTGGTAGCGGGATATTTACCCACGCCGAGAATGTAGGCCGCCCAACAAGGACCTACGTAGACGAGGTCCAACATCGCGAAATCCAGCGCAGAGATAAATTGCATGAATAGAGCTTCGCATGACAGCCGGGGACTGTGATGGCTGTGTTGGCATATGCCACTTTCTGAACAAGGCTTGTGGACCTTGATAGTATGCAAATTTGTAAAGTTCTATGTAGCAGGATACTAATCGAGGACTAGCCTCTATATGGAGGAACAGGCGATCAGAGATTATATAGCTCCTTGACCCTCAACAGATAGCAATCAAAGCAGTTCTTCTTATCTGTCCTGATACCTTACAATATTGAACTAGGGAGTAAAGGGAAGGAAAAGACACATATTATGGCGATATGGGTCTCATGGATTGCCTAGGCGCTAGATTTTAGCGGTAAAGTATCGTCTATTAGGACTAATAAGTAATATTCGGGGCTTCTCTCTGTAATAGGACTCGCCGGAGGTATCTGGTCGTGTGTTGGCGGTGACACTCCCGAATGCCATGCACCTGCGAAGAAAAATGCCAGTGACCCTATCAAAGGCATGTAGTCAGCTTGTACTATTCGGGCTGAAAATTGACGAAGGACATTATATACAGCCTACCGTTAAACGGATGTTAGGGTTTATACGTATCCTAGAACGAAAACCAAACAGAGGACAAGCTTTTTGAGCTAGGCTGGGCACATCTATTAAAGACGAGGTAGCGGCATGATCAGAATCATAATATCGATAGCCAAGTCTGATACTGTATTGGTTAACCACTGTATCTTGAGATCAAAGCATGTGCCCTATCCGTTCGGCCTTCACACTTGATCAACGGTCTGCACTACAGAAATGCTGGAATAGTGGAACTTAAGCCGGAGGACGAAGGCTTCAGTAGCCTAAAGAATATAACAGAGGTTGCAGGATGCTACGAATAGCCTCGAATAGAAGAGGATGACAGATAGCTTCGATAGCGAGTGGCCTCAGTTGAAAAGATGGTAGAATGTCTACAGATATTTAAGTGTAAGAATTTGCTGATTTAGTAATAGCTCACTAGTTTTCCAGACCAGTAGGTGAAGCTCAAAGTAAATATCAATGCTGCTTGGGTGATTGTGAAGGGCCTCATCCTGCTAGGGCTAGAATGCAAAGACCTCCAAATATTGCAAGTCCCCATGGATATTGGCATTAAGAACAATCTACGCCCTGTGCGTCTCCTCTCCTTGGCCGGTTTTTGCATGTCCTAAAATTATATCGATTTGTAGAGGAAATTGGCAATATGTATATATCCTGTGATAGGGATTTGGCGAGTCTACTGAGTACGATTTCCTACTACCGTACGGGAGCAAGTTATCCGGTTGCAGGTTGTATCGGATACCGTCACACGATATCAAATCACGCTGGATATCAGCTGATATACCCTTCCTTATGTACATAAATATGGCCTGCTAGCCATCCTCAATCAACCAGTTCAGCTCCTCGTCTCCCTCCCTGAGACAAGATTCGCCTCTCATCACATATCCTGCTCAATCCGGATCTCAAGCTGTCTCCATTGAGGTTGGAACTAAAATGAGCCTAAGCATGTAAGGGATGGAATGCGACCTACATTTCGAAAGAAACCTCATGCGCATTCAAGTTGTGAATTGTTCAATAGAATCGGTCAATTGATTCGAGTCCGAAATTGATCACAAAGATACACGGTTCAGATGCTAAATAATATGTTCATTGACCAGTCAATCAAACAAGCGAAGCTGATTAGCCGATTCGCGAGGCCGCGAACACGAGTGATTATTCGAGTCTTTCGACTCCTCCTCAGCTCTTGCAGAGCTCTGTCTAGGCAGATAGGACGAGGCAATGCCAAATTCTTATCTTTATAGCGTAAAGTATCCACTAGCCGATTGTCAGTCGGATGATTCGATTGAAGGAATTTGAGATGTAGTTCCCATGACTCCAAACAGATAGGCGGAGGCCAATAGATATATGCATTGACTACTACCTTCCATTCCTCTTTGATTTCCGGGATTTGCATTGTAAGGCTTCAATTGACACCTATAATACATCCATGCCTCTGTCGTGTAGAAGTGAGAACCTGGTTGTCATGAAAACAGTGGGTTGGGAACAATTAATGATGGCTCTTATCGTAGCCCCATAGGTACAAAACCACTTTCTCTCGCTAATCCCTTGCGCTCCATATCCTTTTCGCGCTTCCGGGAATAATCGACTAATCATCGAATGGGCAGTTCTACCGCTGCCGGCAGCACATTACGTCGACGAAGCACTATCCTTCTGACTAGAACAAGCGCAGACCACTTTCGCGGCGACCGAGTTCTACCAAATTTGAATCCTCAGGTTTACGATTGCGGGGCTTCAAACCGTATTTCCAGTGCTCGAGATATGCACAGCCGCAATAATTCGGTAAGCGCCGCTGCTGCAGCAAGGCTGAATCCTGTTGACGCCAAGATCGGGCTGAGTTGCTCGCGTCGCGTCGCGTCATGATGGCGGCCTCCAGCAAAACTCGTCATGAAGATGTGACTCTCAGAGCAATTCACACAACCTCTAGACTGAACCATTTCCCTTCGAGACTTTTCCCATACTCTGGCCTCAAAAAGCCTCAGGAGGCTCTCAAGGCCCGTCTTAAGCTAAACGTCACCGATTTATTCCCAATGCTAGCAACCGACTCAATTTGTCTCACGTCTTCGAGTCGCACAATATGGCCTTGAGAAGTAGGCCTACAAGTCCCGAGATTGCGGAGGGACGAGACGGAAATAAACGACAAAAAATCGCGCCACCTTCACAACTATGTGGTCCATGTCGAACGCTCAAGTTCGACCGAAGCTTCCGGAAAGCTTTCAAATACTACGGGGGTCCCGGGGGCATCTTTCTACGCAAAAAAACTATAAAGCGACCAGAAAGAACAGGTCTCCCATTGTATTATGAGGACTATTTCCATGTGCATGACTTCAAAGATCGATTGGCTAAGCCGTCAGAATGCCCCTTATGCACCTTCTTTCGGTCAATGATGGTAGATCCCGGTCGCTACATGAACTACAAGCTTCTCGCATTTTGTAGCAGCGAGAGCGCATTCTTCTGCCTTCCTAGGCTTCAAAAGAGCAGTATATGTGAGAAGGTAAACGATACGATATTCATGGCCGTGGTGCCAGATATTCCATCCATTCCGCGGAATGGATGTGAGGAGCATTGGCTGGAGAAGGGGATTCCGGCTGCTGGCTTAATATACCGGGTACTTGCAGACGCTACTGTTGATGCAAACGAGACACTGCTCAATGCAAGACAACTCAGTTACAAAGTTGACTTTTCGATTCCCCGGGAATGGCTGTCATATTGCAATGAACATCACGATGTTTGCAAGCCTAAAACGCAACATGGATCCGTTGATCAATGGTTTCGAGTCATCAATTGCGAGCTCGATTCGCCCGAAGTAGAAGAGCAGCCATGGGGAGTTGAGTATGCTGCATTGAGTTATGTCTGGGGAAGGGGCATGGAGGACTGGCCGAAAACAGTGCTAGACGCTGTTCATGTTACCAAAGAGATGGGATTGCGATGGCTTTGGGTGGATAGGTTATGCATAAACCAGGAAGATCAGGTAGAGAAGGACTATTTGATTTCTAGAATGACAACGATATACTCAGAGGCCGCTTTCACGATTGTTGCTGCGGCTGGCTCCGGGGCAGATTGTGGGCTTCCAGGCGTACGATCAACCCCTCGGAAACTACAACCAAAATATGAGCTGGATAGCAGCAACATCCTTATATCAACACTTCTAGATCCCCGTCTCGAAATCTGTAATTCCGTTTGGTCTACGCGAGGCTGGACGTATCAAGAGGGCATCTTGTCCAATCGTCGGCTCGTATTCACCGACCATCAAGCTTACTGGGAATGTAAATGCATGTCTATTCACGAAGCCGTAAGACTTCCTTTAGACCTTGTCCATGAGTCGTCTCGGTTACACATGGCTGACTTTATGCGAGGTGGGATTTTCAAGTCTGTTTCGTACAATGGAGGCGCCCGTAATCATGAGGAGGTGCAAATCAGCGATGACTCAGATATACTCGATTATGGCTTCACAATATCAAAAGATCAGCCCCTTTCAGCCAAGCTAAGAGGGCTGCAAGAGCATATCCGTGCTTTCTCATCAAGAAATCTGAGCTCTGATGGAGATTCATTAAGAGCTTTCCAGGGCATTACTGGACTCTATGGACTAGAAAGTAATATATTTCCGTTCCTTGGACTTCCAATGTGGCTTGGGGAGGTTGCTGGAGGACAATTAGGTGCCCAGATGACACTTGCTTTATCCCTATGCTTCTGGTACCATCGTAGCGACTCTGATCTGCACATGTTCGCTTCAGAACAATGTCAGCGTAGGACTCATTTGCCATCGTGGACATGGGCAGGGTGGAAAGGTACGGTTTCCTGGCGTTTGCCGCCACACGAGGAGCATTCCAGAACGATGTGCGATCTGGTTGAGTCCGAGTTTATCGACCTATTGTGGGCTGCTGACATTTATCTTCGAGATAAAAACAGCTCAGCATCCGTCCACCTGGCGTCTATCGACTCACCTCATTCCTTAGACAATGAGGATCTAAGGTTACTCGAAATCAAGAAACCTTGGGTACTGAAGCACTTTGATTGCATTCCTGATAATTATCATCAATGGGCTTGGTTGCGCAAAGCGGGCAGATCGCTTGACAAGAAATACAATGCTGGCCCAGTAAGCTGGAACTCGGATTTTTACAGGATCAGGGGTAGGTTAACTTTTATCGGGGTTTCAATTTCAATAACAAGAGCAGAATGGACGGGAAAACACAAATCGGGTGAATTCAAGAGCGTTCTTCTGTTTGCTGGGAGAGATCCGTCAGGTAACCATGGCCGTGCTCGGTTTCTGACCCTTCGAAGAATGCAAGAAGGGGATGAAATATGGGAACGGATCGGAATTATACAGCTCATCATCCCCGATGGTGTTGATAGTGAACCAAATGGGGAATTATCGAGGTATAAGTCGAGCAAACAACTTTTCGAAGCTCTACCAATACAGCAGAGACCATGGCCTTTGGTCATTCAATGATATCGCTGCTTCACTCTGTAATACATTTTATACTATGCATTGAAGATATACGACTTTTCTGCTTCAGTGAGTAATGTTTTCCAGTTATTATCAACCGTAAATTCCTACGTTGGCGCGTCAGACAGACTCTAAACATCCACAAGGCCACTCCAGTACGGGCCAGCACCTACTCCAGAATCTCCCAAAAACTCCTCAACAATCGCCTCTATCAGGCCGTGGCCTGGATTCCTCTGCACCTCTTCAAACGACCAGATCCATCCCCGAAGTAAACTTCCGCGCTGGCTAAACTTGATTTTCAACTCCAGCTCAAACTCAGCTTCATCTAGATCTAGCTCAGCCACAATCGGATTGGTCGGTAGTCGCTCGACGAGTTCATCGATCGCCATCAATCGCCTCCGAATCTCCATGACTTCCTCCTCACCAGACTTTAGTACCCGCTCTTTCTCCTTGTAAACCCGCTTAAGAACATTCTTATCGTTAACATGCTGTAGCGAGTGAACTAAAGAAAAGAGATTTTCAGTCTCCTCCAGGATAGTGTACCAAGTGGCGAAGAATGGCTGTTTGGAGCGCGGCTCCTCCGGTTCGAAGACTTGGGCTAGGCGGGCTCGGACGTTGGGGCTTGCAAGGCGGCGGAGCGGGATTGGGAGAGTGTGGTATCTCAGTCCGATGACGCGATACCATTTTTCAAGGTCATCCAAGAATGTAAGTACTTCCATACCACGGCGGGCTTGCATGTCGAGCCAGTCGTGGTAGATTGAAGCGGTCGGCGAGTCTCCAGTATGGGGAGACTTGAAAGTTGTGTTGGAGGGGAGATTGTTGCACCATTCACGGATCTCGAGATTTCTGTGGAAGTCATAGAAGGACTTGATATCCTGCACATCCCTAGTAGTGACTTGGAAATCGCCATCGCTGTAGCATCTGCGCAAATTCGTGAGTGTCCCCCTCATGATTACTGGATTATATAGCAGCTCGTGCAAGGGAGGGTGATGGGAGCATATAGTGTGTGTGTTCACGGAGGAAGGAGAAAAAAGTGGTAGAGTTCGTAGGTGAGACGTAAAAGGGCAAGTTGGTAACTGAAGAAGCATATTGTTTACCAAAAACGGTGCTGGGGGGTTGCATGTGCACGTGGTTTTGAAATTACTGGAAACCAAATCCTTAAGCGAGCGGGTGGAGTGTTTGCTCAATAGTTGTTTTTAGATGAGGTCATGTTTAAAACAGAATATTGCATTCATAGACGTTGACGTACCCATGGTGACGGGGGCGCGTTACTATCCGGCTATGTCAAGTAATTTTTCTGGACACTAGGGAAGTTTTGATCAAACACTTGTACCCTGAGTCTTGAGAATTCGTATCGGTCTCTCGATTTACCGGTGATTTCACGTCTCTAGGAGCATTCCCCGATCCAGAAAAGCTGATACGGATGGTAGACACATAGGCCAGACGCTGACCACCCGCTGAGTTCGATTCCTGCGCTTCCATATTGATATTGAGGGCGAAGTCTAACTACTATCCCCGTAAGGTAAATAGAACATTATCTCGATGGGCGCGAGGATGGCCTTCTACCCTTTCATCGTCAACAAGTCCCTCATCCCCACGAAGCATCAATTTAGTTATTTGGACCATTGTCACTCCCAGATTCAATGAGTGAGGAATCTCTTCAAGACTATGCAACTAGTTACGGCATTCTGGGATTCTCACAAGCGCCGCTGGGTCCGGCACATTATTCAGCGGGATCTCCATCGTAAAACCTGCCCAGTTATCCATACGTTTCTCTATATCCCCGCTACAACATCGACCAAAAAAATAGGTCATCTAGGCTACCGGAGTCATCCTGATGAGTCCTTCCCGAGGTGATCATGCTGTCTATATGACTAACGAAATCTCGCACTTTCTTTATTCATTAAAGTGCTAAAACCTTCTATAAAACGTAGATGTCTAGGTACAAAGTTCTCATCCATGATATTGCGGACAGCTGCGCCTGGTAGGATATCTACATTATCCAAACATAAAAATTGATAATAATTTATCCCACGACTACGGGATTTGTTCACTGTCCTCAGTTGACGTTTCTAAGATTCCAAAATGATTCGGCCGAGGGCCAGATTTGGCTTTCACTTTGAGACCGACCATCACGAGATAGGGTTTCATTGGCAGAATGAGGTAGTGGCATGGTTCCAAAGTCTGTTTTGAATCAAAAATTTTGCGGGATTGCAAAGGCGGATTGGGACAGGAAACCCACGATAGATTTAAATGATCTTTTTGATTGAGTTTGTGAGCAGACAATACGAAATGAAATTCCACGGCCACTATCGATTCCGCCACGTCTATTCACATGTTTTCTTTTGGGCTGCTATTGTATTGTTAAACATCCCTTAATAGCAATGGCTGACCAAAAAAAAAAAAAAAAAGGAAACTGAGTGAACCAAGAGAGATACAGATGAAGGGCAAAACACTATAGTCACTGGGTATCACTCTAAGTAAACATCTCTCCACACAAAGTTGAAAATTTTCAGTTTGCAAATTCCGTGGTCTCAAGGCGCAAATTCAATTAGGGATAGTAAGTACATTGCAATTAGCCAATTGAGTGCCTTCCCAGACTTCCTGCGAGTGCCCCTGCAGCACTCTCCCACTGATCAGATGCTTCAATGGCGGGATTTAGTGGACAAATAAGGTTGATCATCGAGATTCTCTCGGTAAGCGATCTCGTCGTTCCGTATGTAGAACTATGCCTTTGGTTGCACGTTGTAAACCCCTCTTCATATGGCTCCAATGCATCCCTAATTATGCTTTCCTCTTTCTTCCCGGCGTGGAGTATCATAAGTGTTTCCGGAAGGCTTCTGAGCCATTTCCACAAAGCTTGATCTCGTTGGCGTTGGGGCAGTTGACTCCCAACACCAAGTCGCTTGTTAACCTCATAAACGTATTCGACACGTTTAATAGTCTCGTACAGCTTTTCCAGCCCTCTCCTGATACTATTGGACAAGATTAAGGCGTTATGGAATTCCTTCCGTGCATGAACGGCCCGGTCTCGGAGCGGGATAGATTTGTCCTCGAGTATATCTAGAGCCGCCGGTATCGAAGCCTGAAGATCTATCCATGGGTGAAAGAAGCTGCGATGTGTTTGTGGTCTCTCTCCATGCAAAGCATCCGCAAGCCGACGAAGATCATCCGGACAAACACTCTCATCTGTGTGCACCAACCAAGCTCTTGAATAGTAGCGACCGCCTAGAGAGCGATAGAAGTCTTCAAATCCAAGGAGTTGCCGCGATATGAGATTGATAGACTCGCGTATTTTGGGTATATCGTCGTAATATATGTGACGAGTTTCGAGGCCGGAAACAGCGAACACTTCAGGGTGAGTATAGTATGAATGGGCCGTCATGATAGTGACAGGATAAAGAGTTAAAAAAAAAAACCTCTTTAGTAGTGATTGGGGGAGGAGAGAAATGTTGTGCGACGGGTTGTACAGGGTCGAGGAGCGTGGCACCACTGCTATGTTGACAGCAGCTATTGATTAGAGAGCTGGAAGGCGCAAACCGCGCATAGGGGCTCGGGGAAAGAACATGGTCGTGCATTCCCGCTCCTTGGAAGCCAATGTCCAAGGGAAGTAGGTATCAGACCACATTTCAAGTATCTAAGCAATGATTCGAATTCACAGTATCACTAGGGGTTAGTCTATGAGTAACAGCTGTGAAGGCGTCTAAAACGAGAATTAGCTATCACGAGAACAGAAAAGAGGTAGCTGAAAAAATATCAGACCATTGATATGTAAGACATCCTGAGCTAGCCTAGGAGGTATGTTGCTTGACAACAATCTGTTACACGTTCGGACTGTGAAAGGTTGGTCACTGCGAACTCAGGCATTCTGTTATACGCCTCTTAAAGGATGAACTAGTTTCTATACCTGGGTGATTTGCGGACAAAATGGCACGGATGTAATTCTAATGCAATACCACTCGATGATGGCCTGCCAGATGTCCTGTCGGTGAATTTGGAATGAATTCGCTTAGAGATATAGTGGCCTAATTCCATTGACGATTAAAATCACAAGCACGCAAAAGACTTAGAGAAAGACACCGCGGGCCCGTGAGAAGCAACGGCCGAAATAGAAACAGGCCCAACATCCAGGAGACACCGAGGTTCGGGAGCATTCGTACTAATCAGAACGGATGAGAGGCTACCCGAATGGGAGACGCTCATCTGGAAACTCATTTGATAGATAGAACCTATCGAGCCAACACATGTCTAGATAAACCTCTAGTGTGTTGTAGACTCGTAGACTTTTGATAGAGGACGACCTGCCAGAGGGTTTTTTGGCTGGCAGACGCTATCTCTTTCCGGCCTAGTCCTTTCTGCTGTGACTTTGTTCCCTCAACCAACCAGTCGTCCTATCACCACAACCTCCTGTCGCACAGCTATCTCTATCGAACCTCCCGTGAGGATAGCAATACTTCCATTATCCATATTTGCATAGCTTTGGCTTTGGCAACAATGGACGAGGCGCATCTCGTTTTAGGATGTAATGACGTCATTTCATTCTGGGAGACCCGCTTCTTCCAATCCTCTGCCTCGCGATCCTGGGCTTCTACCACACCTCCCGGCCCATTAAATCATTGCCTCCATCGACGGCGCTCACTCGATTGTATCACCCGACAGCCTTTCTGAGATGGAGCGAGCGTCGCCCCAATATCCCAAGTTGTGAGTAGGTCGAGTGCAGACAATCCCGAGCTTCACGATGGCGGATTGAGCGCGGCAGGGAGAGCCTGTGACTAGCTATGAGGTAGCATTTCACTGAAGACCAGAAGCTCGTGCAGCCTGCTGGGATCCTACCTTCCTCAAGCACTTAGATGTCTGCCGTCTCCTGCCTTCTCTAACCCCTAGCAACCGTCGATCCTACATAGGCATTTGATCTCATGCTCCAGATGCATCTTCTGGTCCTCAAATCGACTCCACCCCATCACAGGGATGGCTACCCTGGACAAAGCTGCTTGGTCTCAAGTCAGGATGCGACTAGCCAGGGACCAACTCATCTCCGCGCCCACGATTTCACATGGGGCTGCTGCCAAGTTTCCGTAAAAAGCCACTTTTGGGTGCCACGAGGTTACGACGCGTGGCTGCGATACAAGGCATTTCATGTGGAGTTGCCCGGAGATGCCGGGGATTGGAATCCTGATGGTGGCCACCGGGCATCGTTGATTGGCCCTGTTCCTGGGATGACCTCAAACCACTAACATAGTTGGCGACCCTAGTCGATGCCTTGGAATCGTCCACGGGTGACATGTGACATCAGCTGGGGCTGCAACTTCAGCATCGCAGGATGGTTTGAACAACTATTTATTTACGATGCGCTGCCGATTTCCGCCCCGTGCAATATATTTGCAGCGCCAATTGCTCAGTCCTGATCGGTACCAATCTTTTGCACACCCACTTTTAAGCGCTTTGTCTTTTTTGAACTATTGCTATTCCCGCATAAATTTAGTGACCCTTAGCACCACTTACAAGGAAGAGTAGCACCATCTATATTCTTGTTCTTCTCCGCCTTACATCACCATGAAGAGATTCATTGAGAACCTTATCGCCAAGCTTAAATCATGGGGATCTGTCAGGAAACAAGACAATCCAGTCACCAATGGATATAAAAACCCGCCTATTCAGCCAACCGAAAACCGCATGGCGGGACAACAACAGCACGTGCTAGCCATGGCTCCACCAGAAAACTTGAACATTGCTCTACAGAACCGAACTGGATCAAGCAATGTCTTTGCGTATATCACCGGGCTAGACCTGAGGAACGGCAATCGCCCAATCTTCATCCAGTCTGATGGCCGTACCGTTCACTCGCCTCCATCCCCCAGTCAACCAGGAGCTGCTCTCACCGTCGATGTTGCCATCGCGCTCGGCCCGCCGGGCAACACCGTCAATGCTGTCATCCCAAAAATCGCAGGCGGCCGCATCTGGTTCTCTGTAGATGCCCACCTCACATTTAAGGTCAACCCTGGCCCAGCGATTGTCGAGCCTTCCGTCACCAATCCGACTGATCCAAACATCAACATTTCCTGGTCTTTCGCCGAGTTCACTTTCAATGACGCACAGCTCTTCGCCAACATTAGCTATGTCGACTTCGCCAGTGTTCCCGTTGGGATGTCTCTCACCAACACGTCGGGGCGTACGCAGAGTGTTCCTGGGATGCCTACGTCGGGCTTCAATACTATTGTGAGCGAACTTCGTGCGCAAGCACAACGCGACGGAAAGCCTTGGGACCAACTGATCTATTCATACAATGGTCGACCCCTTCGTGCGCTCAGTCCCAACAATCTCCTCGTCGGGAATCCAAATGCATGGAACAACTACTGGGAACCGTACGTTCAGCAGGTTTGGTCGCGCTTCACGAGCCAGGATCTCATTGTCAATACCCAAGCAGCCGCCGGTAATCTCCACGGTCGGGTCGCAAACGGGCAATTGACATTCCCTCAAGCTGGATCCTTCTCAGCACCATCCGCTCGGGATATCTTCTCCTGCTCCACCGGTCCATTTGCCACAGGATCCAACGCGGCGCGGAACGCGGTTATTCCGAGACTCGCAGCTGCGTTCAATAGAAGTGTACTACTCGATACCGACCAGACACCGAATGGAAGTCGACCAGAGAATTATTACAAAAACGCCACCACAAACCACTACTCGCGCATTGTGCACTCAGTTCAGAGGGATGGGCGTGGCTATGCTTTCCCGTACGACGATGTCGTACCGGATGGAGGGTCGGATGTGGCGGGAACATTGTTTGATGGGAGTCCACAGCTGTGGACCGTCACTGTTGGTGGGGGATAAAAGCTTGCAAAGATTGACAGAGTACATAAAGGAATAATTTGCACATAATTGGGCAAGAGCGCCGGGATTGATCCTGTTGATACTAGAGCGTAAGTATGGGGATCGTTGTATATACTTTCGTTTTGATTTCTTGAATATATAATTCACTTCTTATTTGCATGGCAGGGCTAGCCGCTGCAATTACTATAAGATATCATCATACTTCTAGCTTTATCCCAAAGAACGTAGCTTTTCATAATCCATCCATGCAAGGAATGCCCATAAAGTTTAAGTTGAGATGATTCCATAAGTAGCCCCGATTCTTGGACAATTCATGTTAGTATCTATAACGTACCTTACAAGCGAGCGGCCCATACAGGCGAGCGGCCCATACAAGCGAGCGGTCCACCCTATTGTAATAGGCTAGTATGATAGATCACAGCGTAGCAACAATAGATAGAGTAGCAGGGCTAAAATGTTCGTATATTCAGTTCTCTTAGAAAAGAGATGGCTGATGAAAGAGAGACGAATCGCTGCCATCCCTGCAGGGTGCGATTCGGCTATTTCAACCCTAGGTCATGTGACTCTATATCATCAACCCGTGACTCAAAGCTATAAGATATTACATTATCTCCCTTCTTAAAAGGCTGTCGTCGCAACAGCTTATAGAGGATAAATATTACCAGAATAGACTAGTAGAGCTACCTTAAGATAGGTACTATTATATAATTGTAATATCTCATAGCTTTGAGTCACGGGTTAATGATATAGAGTCACATGACCTAGGGTTGAAATAGCCGAATCGCACCCTGCAGGGATGGCAGCGATTCGTCTCTCTTTCATCAGCCATCTCTTTTCTAAGAGAACTGAATATACGAACATTTTAGCCCTACTACTCTATCTATTATTGCTACGCTATAATCTATTATACTAGCCTATTATATTCGAATTGCTTAAACTCTTTAGAATAGTCTAGTAGTAATTTCCAATACTATAAATACGTCTCCTACCCCTCTTAGCTTAACAGCTAGTTCTACTAGATATATAAGAACTCTAACGTCTAGTAATAGGCGAGATATTAACTTTAAAACTAGTAAGAAACTTATTTAACTAAAAGAGTAGACTAAAGTAAATAATATATTTTATAAATAAATCGCCCTTCTAAATAAGTTATCTACTTTTACTAAGAAGTTATACTCTATCTACTTATAATATATTTTATAAGCGAGTTGTCTATCTAAGTAAATTATCTAGTTTATTAGCTATCTTTATATTTAGAAGCGTATATTATAATAATATTTATAAGTATTATTATAATAATATAATAGAGGATAAATATACTATTTATCTACTACTATATAAGTTCTAGTATTATATTTAGGCTTACTATAATAGCTATAATTATAATAGCCTCTAATTAGCTAGATATAAAATTATAATAGTATAGGTAAGATAATAGATCTAAATATAGTATAAATCTACTTAGAGGTATATAAGAATATATAGGGGTTTAAGAACCTAAGAATTCTATTAATACTTATAGGTCTTATATAAAAGGATATAAAAGAACTACTAAGCTACTTATAAGAGAGTATATAACTATATATAGATAGGAAAAGAGGTGGAGCTAGGGGTAGAATAAGATAAGTAAAAAGCTTTTATAATATTTTATAGCTTTAAGTTATAGGTTAATAATATAAAGTTATCTAACCTAGGATTAAAATAGCCGAATCGCACCCTATAAGGATAGTAGTAATTCGTCTCTCTTTTATTAGCTATCTCTTTTCTAAGAGAACTAAATATACAAATATTTTAGCCCTACTATTCTATCTATTATTACTACGCTGTAATCTATTATACTAGCCTATTATATTCGAATTGCTTAAACTCTTTAGAATAGCCTAATAGTAATTTCTGATACTATAAATACGTTTCTTACCCCTCTCAGCTTAACAGCCGGCTTAGTCGGGTATATAAGAACCCTAACATCTAGTAATAGGTAAGATGCTAACCTTAGAGCTAGTAAGAGACTTATTTAGCTAGAAGAGTAGACTAGAATAAATATTTATTAAACATCTAAAGAATTGTAAAGTTATAATACTATCTAATACTCTCTAGCCTAGAATAGTATAGAGTAGAACGTAGATGCCGAAGATTTAGAAAGACTATAATAATAGATATAAGGTAAATGAAATTAGAAAAATCTTAAATAGCTACGGGAGATAAAGTAATAATATAAAGTAGATAATATCTCTATAATCGATTTAGCTATTATTATATTAGAGGGAGTATAACTACTATAAACTATCTCTACCTAAGCTAACTTTCCTTACCCTAAACCTTCTTATATTTATAAGAAGAAGGATTGTATAAACTATAACTAATAGATTTAAAACTATAAAAAGTACTTTATCTAGTTACTAGTAGACTTTTAAATAGAAAGATAAAAAGTTACTTTTACCTTTAGGTATATTTTAGAGTCTTTAAAGACTTTATAGAAGATATATAAAACTATAAAGCGCTAAAAGAGTATATATTAGATTCTTATATAAGATATCTTAAAAGTAAAGATGTTAAACGTATTAGGAACTCTATTAAAATAAAGGTAAGAAGCTTTCGATACCTTAAAAAGGTATAGATAAAAGATAGGCTAGTTTCTAACTAACTTATTAAACTATATAAGACTTCTATAGAAAGAAGTTAGAGAGATAAATAAAGACTATATAGTAAATAAGTTTATCTTAGCCTTATCTAAGCTGATAAGAAGAGATTTAAATCTCTTCCTAAGACTATAGCTTTAAATACTATTAAAGGTAGAAGAATATGCGAATATAGTCTTTAAGTATTACTAAAAGCTTTATAAGGGGTAAGAAGAGTATAATATAGATAATTGTAAGAGGTAAGGGTCCGATATTTTAGGGAAGAATAATAGTACTCTAAAGAAAACTAGAAAGAGCTAGAAACCTCTAAAGAGGTTTAGAAAAGGTAATATCTATCTAAAGTAACCTTCTATTATATATTAGATATATAGAGAGGAGAGCTATAAATCTTCTAACTATCCCTAGAAAAAAGAAAAGTTTAAAAGAGCTCCTGAATAGAAGTTAGAAAAAGGTAAGAGTTAGAAGAACTAAGCTCTTTTCTTCTAACCTATATTAAACTCTCTAAAAAGAGTAAAGAGCTAGAAAAATTATATAAATTGCTTTTTCGAACTTTTATAAAGTTGCTTATAGTTAAGATAATAGTAGAGGGTTTAGCTAAGAATAATTGTTTAATTAACCTAGGTATATAACTAAATCTCCTTAATATTATACTTATAAAATAGCGTAGCCTAAAGATTAATCTACTATTAAAGTTAATAGTAGAAGCTATAAACGGCTCTAAAATCCTAATATATAGGACTACTATCGTAAAAGTTGCTGTTAGGAACTTATATAGTAAAGTTTAAGTCTATAAAGTACTGTTTATAATATTAGACCTTAAAGAGTATAAGGTTTACCTTAAAATATCCTAAATATAGGATTATAATCTAAAATTAAACTTTCTTAGTAGAAGGATACTTTTTAGGGGGGTAAAGGCTATAAGCTTGCTCTAGTTCTATAAGGTAGTACTAGAGGATATAGAAGAGTTCACGGAGACTATTATAGGTAGTAAAATAGATGTCTATATATATCCAGTTAATTTAGTAGCTATAGTAGATAAAATTAGTACTAAAATAGGCTAATTACAGTTAGAATATACTAATTTTAAGGATGTATTTAATAAAAAGTAATCCTCGG
The DNA here is from genome assembly GCA_010094045.1 of Lojkania enalia. Taxonomy (NCBI): domain Eukaryota; kingdom Fungi; phylum Ascomycota; class Dothideomycetes; order Pleosporales; genus Lojkania; species Lojkania enalia. The sequence continues at coordinate 91,664 of ML986589.1, forward strand.
TATTTATAGAGTATAAACCTTAAGACTTAGCTATAAACCTGCTAGAAGAAACTAGTCCTCTATATTAACTACTATATAATTTATCTTTAGTTAAGCTTTAGTATCTCTAGAAGTATCTAGATAAATATTTGTAATATAGATAGATTAGAAGATCCTGATTACTTACTAGTATACTAATCTTCTTTATAAAGAAGAAGGATAGTAGTTTAAAGCTCTATATAGATTATAGAGGCCTAAATAAGATTACTATATATAATTAGCACCTTCTTCCCTTAATTTTAGAGTTGCTAGAGCGTCTAGTATAAGCTAAGTACTATACTAAGCTTAATATTAGAGAAGCTTACTATAGAATTAGGATAAAGAAAGGAGATAAATAGAAGACCGTATTTTATACTAGATTCGGTTCTTTTAAGTATACTATTATACCGTTTAGCCTAATAAATATACTAGCCTAATTTTACGCGTATATTAACTAGATACTTACTAGCCTTATTAATATAATATATATTATATACTTAGATAATATCTTAATCTTCTCTAATATAGAAAAAGAATATATTAAGTATATTAAGAAAGTACTTTAGAAACTATATAAGGCTAAACTCTTTATAAAATTTAGTAAATACGACTTCTATACTAGAGAAATAAACTACCTAGGATTTATTATTTACCCTAAGGGGATTAAATTTAACTACTCTTAGTTGAAAACTATCTAGGATTAACTAGTCTTATAAACTATATAAGATATATAGATCTTTATTAGATTTATAAACTACTACTATAGGTTTATTATAAGATTCTTAAGGATTGTCTTACCTTTAACAAGATTAACCTAAAAGGGGCTAAAGGCTATTAAAGGAAGCTATACTTAGAGAAGAGAAGAAAGTTAAGAGCTAGATATTAGTTAGAAAAGACTAGAGGCCTTCTAATAGTTAAAGAAAACTTTTTTAAACGTTCCTATCCTAGCTTATTATAAGCTAACTTAGTCTATAAAGGTTAAAGTTAATACTTCTAGGGGCGCTATTTTAGAAATTCTTAGCTAGCTTGTAGAAGAGTAAGTAGGTAAGATAATATAGTAACCTATTAATTTCTTTTTAAGAAAGCTTAGTATAATAGAGTATAACTATAATATATATAACTAGAAACTACTTACAATAGTAGAAAACTTAAAGTACTAGCGTTAGTACCTATAAGAAGTTATATTCGACCTTTATATAGACTATAATAACCTCTATTAGTTTATAGAAACGAAGATTTTAGTCTATTAATATATACGATTATATCTTAAGCTTATTAAATATAATTATAACCTTATATACTAATCTAGTAAACTTAACCTAGCTAATAAACTATTATATTAACTAGACTATATAAAGGAAATATAGGTACCTTTAAAGAAGTCTAATATAAGATATATTAAACTTATACGCGCTAAAATTAGTTTAAAAAGAGTAGAAAGGACTAATTTAGACTAGAATAATAGTACTAAAATCCTTAGGGTCTTAGTAGTAGTAACCTATATATAAACTACTTAGAAAGATTTTTCTCCTACCTAAAAAGTAGAAGAGACCCCTTTCTTAGACTAAGAATACTATAACGGCCCGGAGTGGGCTAAAAAAGGTGATAAAGGGAAGATAGAGCTGATAATACTCTAAAAGAAGTAAAACGCCCTTAATTAGATATATAACTACCCTATAATAGGTTATAGAGAATAGATAAAAATATATAAGAGAGTATCGTGTTAATTTTAGTAGAAAGGTATAAGAGATAATATTAAGGCCTATTATTAGGATTGTTTAAGGTATAGAAGAGTAAAAGCTCCTAGGTATAAGTCTTATAGTCTATTATAACTATTACCTATACTAAATAAACTATAGGAGTAAGTTACGTTTAATTTTATTATAGAATTTCTTCTAAATCTATTCTTTAGTTAAGTATATAACTTAATTATAGTTGTTATTAACTAGTTAACTAAAATAGCCTATTATATTCCTACTATCTCTATCTAGACTATAGAAGACCTAATATAAATCTAAATATACGATATTATCTAACTATATAGTATTTTAGAGTTAGTAATATCCGACTATAATATTCTAACGAAGTTAAAATCTTAGGAGACTTTTTACTATTATTTAGTATCTTAGTAAGGTCTTAGTTCAGCCTATTATCTAGAGACCGATAGGCTAATAGAAAGATAAAACTAGACGCTTAAGTAGTATTTATATTATTTCTACTACTTAGAGTAAGATAATTAGGTAGTTTAACTGTTTATAGCGGAGTTTGCGTATAATAATAGTACTTATATAACTACTACTATCTTACCTTTTTATACTTACTATAGTATAGATTCCTAAGGATCTAATTAGTTAGGCGAGCCTTTAGGAGAGGGAGAAGCTCCTTTAGTAAGAGGTGTAGTAGCTAAAGTACTAGTATTATAAAGTAAATATAAAGCGAAGATTAGTACTATAGTAGTTTATTAAAAGAAATATATAGATAAGAAGAGAATATACTTATCTCTAGTAGTAGGAGATAAGGTACTAGTATTAAATCGATATATTAAGTTAACCTATCCTAAGAAGAAATTAGATTATAAGTATTTTAGACCTAATATAGTAATAAAGGTTATAATACTTATAACCTACTAGATTAACTTTTTAGGGTTAGATAGTATCTATCTAGTATTTTATATATTTTTACTAGAGCTATATAACCTAAAAGGGCCTATTTAAAGTCTAGATAGTTTAATATAAGATACTTTATATTAATTTAGAGATAATATATATAAAATTAATCGTATTATTAAATAAAAGTAAAACTCTATTAGAGTATAGAAATACTTAGTTAAATAGAAGAACTACCTAGACTCTAAGAATAGTTAGAAGCTAGAAGTAAATATTAGTACTAATACTCTACAAGTATTCTAGAAAAAGAAGGGTATTAAACTAAAAAGATTAAGTAAACCTATTAAAGACCGTAGACACTCTTTAAAAAAGAAGAAGAATAGCTAAATTATTCTAAAGTATAACCTTTATATAAACTTTCTAGTTAATATAGCTACCTTTATCTAGTTTTTCTTAAATTAAGGTTTTTTATAGATGTTTAATAGTACTATTACTAGACTAAAGTTATATAAATAAAGTTTAGGAATAAGTACCTATAAAGTTGGCTTTATATATTAATATAGGTTCTTCAGTAATTATAAGAAGTAGTAATTCCTACTATTAATACTAGAAGGACTATATTATAGTATATTATAGACTAGAATAGTATATAAGAGGCGGAAATATTATATTATTCTAAATATAGTACTAATCTAGGCTATAAGATACTTAACCGGGGTATTATATCTATAGAAATACTAGAGAACCTATTAATATCTAAAAAAACTACTATCTACTAATATTTATATCTTACTACAATCTTTTCTTCTACTATAACTTAGTTAAGCCTTTTTAATATAGTAAATAGGCTAAAAGTGTTAGTATAGAATAATATAGTATAATATAGTCTAGATTAACTTATAGAGGACTTTATTTCCTTTACTTTAGTATATTTATTATTATTTATATTAAGAAGATCTTTCTTAGCCTTATACTTATACGCTATACTAATCTTAGTATAGTTCCGGCTAGTAAGTTTAATTCTAGACAAGGTCTTTCTATCCTTACTATTATAGGTGAATAGGAAGTTAGAATCTTTCTTACTAAGCCTAGATATTACTATTAGTACTAGAATATATAAAAAAGGGCTAGAATATATATTTAAATCTACTTAACTACTATTTAAATAGTATCTTAAACTCTTTAGGCTAGTTAAGTCTTATTACTACTAATACGGGCGGTAATAAAGGCTTTAATAGTTTAATTAACCTTTACAATATACTCTAGCGTAGATAGGTCTAGCTATAGATACGTTAGCTGTAAGAAGGTTAGAGTATACTATATTAGTCTAAAACGTACTTTAAAATAATCCTTATTATTCCTTTTAAGGTAGTAGAGATAGATATTATATTAAATACCTTTATAGATATATTCTACTATAAATAGGTCTAAAGAAGTAAATTTATAGTTACTATCTACTTCGTATAGTTTATCGCGAGCTAAATACCTTAAATAGTAAAGATAGTAGATAGTATAGAGCTTCTTACCCTTAGCCTCCTTAATATAGCGCTTCTAGACTAGAGTAAGTACTATATTATACGTTATAGACCTGTTAGGCGTAAATTAGCTGTTTATAGACTAGAAAGGTGCTAAAGAGGGTGTAAAAGGGGTATATATAGAGGAGCGTGGCGAGAATAGAAAAATAGGCGGCGGGCGGCGCGGGTAGTAAGTATATATATCTACTAGCCCTTATTAGCTACGAAGTACTCTATTATATTCTATATAGAGCTATAACAACTATATTAAATACGCAGCTAAAGACTGAGAGAATTATACTTACTAAGGTAGTTAAGGAAGTATAAGAATTAAAAAAGTAGAATAGGCGGGAAGAGCAGTATTTTTATAATTAGCGTTTACTCTACTAACGCTGTTTACTTATACCGCTCTAGGCAGCGAGTAATAAAGATTCTTTAAGGGTTAACCTTACTAGATAAAGGTAAAAGTAGTAGTAACAATATACTACTTAACCTAGAAGAAACTCTAGATTATATAATAGTACCTATCTTAGGGTAGCTCTACTAGTCTATTCTAGTAATATTTATCTTCTATAAACTATCGCGATAATATTTTTCTAAGAAAAAAGATAATATAATATTTTATAGCTTTAAATTATAGGTTAATAATATAAAGTTACCTAACTTAAGGTTAAAATAGCTAAATTACACCCTGCAGGGATAGTAGCAATTTATCTCTCTTTTATTAGCTATCTCTTTTCTAAGAGAACTGAATATACGAATATTTTAGCTCTACTACTCTATCTATTATTGCTATACTATAATCTATTATACTAGCCTATTATAGTTTTAAGATAAAATTATATATAAAGCTTTTTATAGAATAATTTCTTTATATTATTATACTACCCCCCTTCTTATAGGCTAATAGTCCCTATCTACGCTTATTTAAGAGGGAATTAGGGCTATTATAGATAGGTTCTAGTATAAAGAAATTTCTTTAAAGATGTATTTATTAGTAAAAGCTAATATATATAGTTATCTATAGAAATACGTTTATATATTAATATAATATTAAGTAAGGTTTTTATAGTAAGTATAATTAACCTATATATTAGCTAGTAACTACTATTATAATAGTTTATTAATATTACAATTTCATCGCATATAGTAATAAGCATTTACCAGCTTTAGTATATTACTAGATTACTATTAACTAAGCTTTCTTAACTAAATAATAACTTCTACTCTATATATATTAGTACGCGTCTCTAGAACTATTAATTATTAAAGTATTACTAACGTTTTATAGAAAAAATTAATTAATATACTATTCTACCTACCTTTTAAAACCTCTTTAAAAGCCTTTTAAATTATCTACCTTTAAACTATATATATGCTTATCCGTAGGTAGTATATAATATTTATCTTTCAGTCCCTAAGATTAAAAAAAATGCGAGTATTATATCTTATAAAATAAAAAGTACAACTCTATATAAATCGTATCTAATACTAATAGAGTACTTACTACTAATATACTTATAGATCTCCTCCTATTATAAGGAGTTTCTAGTCCTCTAGAGCTATCTTAAACTATAGATAGCAGCCTAATATATAAAAGATAAGAAGAATAAAAAGGTAGCTTTTAAGGCTATTTTAGAGTTTACTTATAGTCTAATACTTATAGCCTAGGTTATAAAGAGTTAGAAAGCTAGCCTTTCTATAACTAGTATCTAAGTAGCTTTATTCTACTAGAGTACTAAGTTACTCTATTAGGTTTTAGCTTTAAAAGCTTTAATATCTAGCTTTTAAACTAATATTATAGCGCTCTCAAGCGGTTAAAAATAAGGTAGAAAAGATTTAGGGGGAGTCTAAAGGAAAGAAAGAAGAAGAAGAATAAAAGAGGAGAGAACTAGAAAAGTATCTAATAGCCTACTATTAGACCCTCTAGATTTTATAGAGGAGTAATTTCGGGCCTATAATTTAGATTTCTAATCTACTACTTAACTTTTATACGTTATTATCTACTAGATAATCTATATTCTCTATACTATTCTTATATATCTTAATCTATTTAGTTAGAGCTTTTAGAAGTTCTAGCTAATTTAGATACTTATTATAAAAAGCTTTTAGCTTATAAAGCGAACCTATAAAATTTAAAGCTTTATATTAGACCGGGTTAGAATTATATTCTACCTATTTTATACGGTATTTAAGGGTCTTATAATATAGCTTACTAGCTAGTATTTCCTTAATCTCCTACTCTTCTACCCCCTTAATAGTAATAGCGGGTAGTTTCGGAGCTTCTTACTCTAGTAGAGGGTCCTAGGGGTTCTTATATAGTAGGTTTAGTATGAAGATACTATATATTCTCGACCCTAAGAATAGTTATAGATAGTATAAGTTTCTAACCTATTCTAGTACTTTAAAAGAGCCCTCCTATTAATTAGATAGCTTTCAGCTTAGTCTCTAAACTATAAGATTCTTAGTATTTAGGTAGATTATATTACTAATCTACTAATTAATTAGTTACTAGTAATAGTTAATAATAGATTATATACGATCTTAAGTCTTTTTAATATTAGCCTTTACAGTCTTCTAGGCTATATATATATAAGTTGCTAGAGTTAAGATATTCTTATAATTTAATTTATTTATTATAGTAATAGGATTAATAGAATATTTCTAATCCTAATTCTAATAGAGTTTAAATTCGTATAGAATCTAATATAAGGATATTCTAATAGTTATATAAAGTATAATTACTTATATTTAGTCGATTATAGGTAATAGAAAACTCTAGTTATTCTAGTAGAAGGATATAAAAGAGTACAGTTTCTAATCGATATACTTATTTATAATTTCTATCTATCTATTAGTTTCTTTATAATAAATAGTAGATAGTTTAATCTTTACGTCTAAGATATAGTAGAATTTAGACTAGAAACTAGATATAAACTAAGGTCTTTAGTCTAAAATAATAGTTTCAAGTATATAGCTAAAGTAGTATACCTATTAAATAAATAATTCAACTATTCCTTATACGTTAATTATATAATAGTAGAGAATAGATATTATTTGTTTAGATAGGTAATCGATTACTACTATAATCTAATTATATCCGAACTTATCTATAGAAAAATCCTTAAAGTTAATATATAGGTGCTATATTAGTTAATTTAGTATAGAAAGTAGGTAGATAAAACCTAGGGTTTAAGTTTATATTAGATAAGCTTTATAGTATAGAATATAATTCCGTATATATCGTTTATAAGTAGCCTCTATACTCTTCTAATAGTACTTTTAAGATAGTAATTAATAGGTTTTAGTAGCGTTTAGGTATACGGAAGATACTTAGTTATAAGCCTCTTATATAAGTCGTGTATAAAGGCCTAAATCTAATAGAATATATAAGTAATTGTTGTAGAGGAGTAGTCTATTCTCTATCTGATACTTATAGAGTAAAAGGGTACGTTCTTATATAAAGGAGGCTTAGTTTTCCTATAGTAATATATTAATCAATTCTAGAGAGTCTAGTAATATAACCGACTTCTAGCCTTTAATAATATTTAATATAGCTACTTAAGTTATTATTTAAATAATATAGGACTAGACTAATTTAGTATTAATTTAGGGGTAAAGTTAATATAGTCTAAATAAGACTTTTAACTAGTTATTAGTTAAAGCTACTTTTAAGTTTTTTATATCTTATTTATAATAGCTAAAAATATCTATTCGAATATTATTCTTACTTAGAGTATACTCGATTTAGAACTAATATTAAATTAATTCCTCGGTTTAATAAACCTAATAAGTATTAAGTACTTTTATAGTTATAAAATATTTAAGTAAGCGATAATTAGTATATACTAGAATTCTAGTAGCTATAGAAGTAAGTTCTACTCTCTATTACTTAAATATAGTAATAATTGTAAATAGTTCCTTATTATAGATCTCTCAGTTCAGTTCTAAACCGGATAGAACCTTACTATAAAATACTATAGAGTACTATTTTCTATTAGAATATTTCTATAATAGTACTCCTATAACTACTCTATTAGAGGTATTAGTTTCTATTTTTATTTCTAATATAGGGTTAAAGTAGTAGAGTATAAATATACTTAATAGAGCTAACTTTAATTTCTTAAAAGTAATATCATATTTTAAAGTCTATATAAAAGGGGTTATAAAGCTCTATAGTACGATAATTAGCTTTATAATACGTAAGAATTCTAGTATAAACTATTAATAGAATCTAGTAAAACCTAAGAAGGATTTTATACCTATTATAGTAGTAGGTAGCTACTAGTTATATAGTATTTCTACCTTTTTTAGATTAACCTTAAAGCCTTTATTTAATAGAATATAGCTAAGGTATATAGTTTAAATAATATAGAATTCACTCTTTTTAATATTAACTTATAACCCTACTTAATATAATCTCTTAAGAACTTTCTTAACATAAATAGTATATATTACCTCGTCTTTAGAGTAGATAAGAATATTATCTATATAAGTAATATAGAAGTTATCTAGATAGTTAATTAGTACGTTATTTATATAGTACTAATAAGTTACTAGACCGTTATATAATCTAAAAAGTAGAACTTTATACTTGTAGATTCTATATTAAGTTTAAAAGGTAGTATATTCTTTAGAACTAGAATCTATTCTAATCTTATTAAAGGCTATATAAATATTAAACTTAGTAAAGATTACTATTTTAATAAGCCTAGATAGAAGTTTATCTATATATAGTATCGAATATATATTCTTATAGATAAGAGCGTTAAGTTTATAATAATCTATATAGATATATAGGTCGCTATTAAGTTTATAGACGTAAAAGATTAGAGATATAAAAAAGCTCCAACTCTACTTAATATATCTATACTATAGATTATTTATAATATACTTCTTAGTTACCTCTAGCTCCTTAATATTCTACTTATATAACAGACTATAACTATTAGAGAGGGGTTTTATAAGAATAATCTTATAATTATAAGAGTAGTATTCTAGTAATTAATAAGCTGCAGTTTTACTAAATATATTCTAATATCTATAATATTTAAATAGTAATTAGAAATTTACTAGTACTTTATTTTTAGCCTTATCTTCTAGCTCTAGGACTTACTTATCTTTAATTAGCTACTTAATTTCGTATAGAGATATAGAGAAAAACTCGTTCTCTTTCCTCTTTATATTAAAGTAGAAAATATTAGCTAAGATAAGAATAATAATAGAAGAATAGACTTTCTTTAGATTAGGTTTAAACTTTATTATATATAGGTATATAAGAACTCTAAGCTTATTTAAACTATAGGCTATAAGAGACTAATATAGTTTTAGTAGTTTTAATAAACCCTTAATATAATAGATAGTTAAACTATAAAACTACTAATATTAGTCCTTTTCTTATAGAGCGTTATATTATTAAATATCTAGCTCTACCTCCTTATCGCGTACTAGCTAAGTTAATTATATAAGAAGAGAAGGTAAAAAATTATAAGTAGTAAGATAACGTATAGTATAAGCGAGCTAATTACCTAAGCGAGCTGATTATAATACTAAAACTCTACTAAAATCGCGATAATTATACTTTATAGTATTATACTATAACTAATAACTATAGAATTAATTTAGAAAGAAGCTAGAATATAGCTTATACTCTAAGCTCTTTAATAAGATGTAATACTAACTATACGTCGTATTATATTAATCTATAATATCTTTTAAAGTATATTTAGTATATAAAAACGAGGAACAGCTCTATAATATAATTACTAGCCTAATTTAATAATGCTTAATAAGACTAAAGAGTAGGTAATTATTTAGTATATATTAGATCTAGATATAAAAGGATTTCTACTACAACTTACTACTATTTAAAATATAGCTAATTTACTACTAGCTATATGCTCTACTAGCTAGGTTAGAAAGAACTAGGTAGAGAACTTTATTAAACGTATATCTAAGCTTAAGGTTAAATTTAATCGAAAGTATAACTATTTAAGAGCTAAATATAAGGATCCTAAAGTTATAGAAGGCTAGTTCTACCTTATATAGAATATAAAGGCTAAGTATAGTATTATTAACGAAGATATATATAACTTTAATAAATTAGGCTTTATAATAACGTATAGTATAAGCGAGCTAATTACCTAAGCGAGCTGATTATAATGCTAAGACCATACTAAAATCGCGACTACTTTTCGCAAAATATTATACTTTCTTATATTCTATTATATTATATAGTATAGTAGCCTATTCTTCTATATCTATAGTATTATTTTTACACGTCCGTAAGTTATATCTAGCCTTACTATACTACCTATAGCACTTTTAAGTCAGCTAGTTCCTATTAACACGCGCCTTCTTCCTACTCTTCTTCCTATTAGTATAAGCGTTAAACTCTTTTAGAGTAGTTAATTAAGTGCTTTCTTTAATTATTAGGTTGCCTTCCTTTTATATACGCTTTCTTTTATACGATCGACGTTATATAGCAGCTTTATTAGCTACTTAAAGCTTAGTAACCTAAGTATATAATAATACGTTTTTATATATTATATATATAGTACCCTTTATAAACTATTTAAACGTTTCTACTATTAAAATAGATAAGCTATTTAAGTGCTTTTAAACTTTTAATCGAACGTATATAGATTAAAACCTAAATTTAATAGGATTACTTAATATTTTTAACTTCTAAAGGGTATCTTCGACTATAAGAGGTATTAGTATATATAGTCGAATTTTAAGCTTTAATAGTACTATATCTAGGTTAAATAGAACTAGACTAGCGCTTTAAAAGCTACTTAAGATATTACTCTTTGTAATTACTACGTTAAAAGCTACTTTAAAGTAGAGTAAGAACTCGATTTTTATAATATAGTTAATATAACCGCGTATTAGCTACTCGATTTAACGCCCGTATACAGTCTTTAAAAATAAGAAATAACCTATATCTAGTAGCTATAGTAGATATAATAAATATAGAGGTATATAGAGAGTAATAATATTCTTTTTCTTATAGAGCTGCCTAAATTTAAGCGAGTTATAGCTCTTATAGCTGTTAAGAATTAGTAATTAATACGTACTAATAGTATAATCTTTTATATACGTGTTAAAGTATTTTAACTACTTAATACTAATATTATTTATCGTCCAGCTGTTATTAGTAACCTATATAGCCCAGGTTAGTAGAATATTATCTTCTTTATATTATATAGAGAAGTAGTAGGTACCTATAAAGATAATAAAAAGTAGTATTATCTATCCTATCGTATTAATACTTTAGATAACTATAGTCTACTTATAATTACCTGGCTGGAGCTACTTTAGTTAATTCCGTCTCTTAGAGCTAGTAACTACTACTTCTATTAATATTACGCCTATTATAAAGTTTAATTTATTAAAGTTGTATATATTTTTATTAATAATACTATATTTAGCCTTTATATTCTATATAAGGTAGAACTAGCCTCCTATAATCTTAGAATCCTTATATTTAGCTCTTAAATAGTTATACTTTTAATTAAATTTAACCTTAAGCTTAGGCATATATTTAATAAAGTTTTCTACTTAGTTCTTTCTAACCTAGTTAGTAGAGTATATAGCTAGCAGTAAATTAGCTATATTTTAAATAGTAGTAAGCTATAGTAGAAATTCTCTTATATTTAGATCTAGTATATACTAAATAATTACCTACTTCTTAGTCTTACTAAGCTTTATTAAATTAGGCCGGCAATTACGTTGTAGAGCTATTCCTTACCTTTATATACTAAGTATATTTTAGGAGATATTATAGATTGATGCAACGCGACGTATAATTAGTATTACGTTTTATTAAAGAGCTTAAAATATAAGCTATATTCTAGCTTCTTTCTAAATTAATTCTACAGTTATTAGTTGTAGTATAATATTATAAAGTATAATTATCGCGATTTTAGTAGAGTTTTAATATTATAATTAGCTCGCTTAAGTAATCAGCTCGCTTATACTATATATTAGGCGTAATATTAATAGAAGTAGTAGTTACTAGCTCTAAGAGATAGAATTAACTAAAATAGCTCCAGCTAGATAATTATAAGTAGACTATAGTTATCTAGGGTATTAACGCGATATAATAGATAATACTACTTTTTATTATCTTTACAGGTATCTACTACCTCTCTATATAGTATAAAGAAGATAATATTCTACTAACCTAGGTTATATAGATTACTAATAACAGCTAGACGATAAATAATATTAATATTAAATAGTTAAAGTACTTTAATATATATATATAAAGGATTATACTATTAGTATATATTAATTACTAATTCTTAACGGTTATAAGAGCTATAACTTACTTAAATTTAAGCAGCTTTATAAGAAAAAGAATATTATTACTCTTTATATACCTCTATATTTATCGCACCTACTACAGCTACTAGATATAGGTTATTTCTCACCTTTAAAGACTACATACAAGCGCTAAATTAAGTAGCTAATATATAGTTATATTAACTATATTACGAAAATCGAGTTTTTACCCTACTTTAAAGTAGCTTTTAATATAGTAATTACGAAGAGTAATATCCTAAGTAGCTTTTAAGGCGCTAGTTTAGTTCTATTCGACCTAAATATAGTACTATTAAAGTTTAAAGTTCGACTATATATACTAATACTCTTTATAGTTAAAGATACCCCTTAGAAGTTAAAAATACGAAGTAATCCTATTAAATTTAGGTCTTAATCTATATACGTTTAATTAAGAGTTTAAAAGTACTTAAATAGCTTATCTACTTTAATAGTAGAAGCGTTTAAATAG
>ML986589.1:104608-115176 GCA_010094045.1 Lojkania enalia
ATATTATATAGAGAAGTAGTAGGTACCTATAAAGATAATAAAAAGTAGTATTATCTATCCTATCGTATTAATACTTTAGATAACTATAGTCTACTTATAATTACCTGGCTGGAGCTACTTTAGTTAATTCCGTCTCTTAGAGCTAGTAACTACTACTTCTATTAATATTACGCCTATTATAAAGTTTAATTTATTAAAGTTGTATATATTTTTATTAATAATACTATACTTAGCCTTTATATTCTATATAAGGTAGAACTAGCCTCCTATAATCTTAGAATCCTTATATTTAGCTCTTAAATAGTTATACTTTTAATTAAATTTAACCTTAAGCTTAGGCATATATTTAATAAAGTTTTCTACTTAGTTCTTTCTAACCTAGTTAGTAGAGTATATAGCTAGCAGTAAATTAGCTATATTTTAAATAGTAGTAAGCTATAGTAGAAATTCTCTTATATTTAGATCTAGTATATACTAAATAATTACCTACTTCTTAGTCTTACTAAGCTTTATTAAATTAGGCCGGCAATTACGTTGTAGAGCTATTCCTTACCTTTATATACTAAGTATATTTTAGGAGATATTATAGATTGATGCAACGCGACGTATAATTAGTATTACGTTTTATTAAAGAGCTTAAAATATAAGCTATATTCTAGCTTCTTTCTAAATTAATTCTACAGTTATTAGTTGTAGTATAATATTATAAAGTATAATTATCGCGATTTTAGTAGAGTTTTAATATTATAATTAGCTCGCTTAAGTAATCAGCTCGCTTATACTATATATTAGGCGTAATATTAATAGAAGTAGTAGTTACTAGCTCTAAGAGATAGAATTAACTAAAATAGCTCCAGCTAGATAATTATAAGTAGACTATAGTTATCTAGGGTATTAACGCGATATAATAGATAATACTACTTTTTATTATCTTTACAGGTATCTACTACCTCTCTATATAGTATAAAGAAGATAATATTCTACTAACCTAGGTTATATAGATTACTAATAACAGCTAGACGATAAATAATATTAATATTAAATAGTTAAAGTACTTTAATATATATATATAAAGGATTATACTATTAGTATATATTAATTACTAATTCTTAACGGTTATAAGAGCTATAACTTACTTAAATTTAAGCAGCTTTATAAGAAAAAGAATATTATTACTCTTTATATACCTCTATATTTATCGCACCTACTACAGCTACTAGATATAGGTTATTTCTCACCTTTAAAGACTACATACAAGCGCTAAATTAAGTAGCTAATATATAGTTATATTAACTATATTACGAAAATCGAGTTTTTACCCTACTTTAAAGTAGCTTTTAATATAGTAATTACGAAGAGTAATATCCTAAGTAGCTTTTAAGGCGCTAGTTTAGTTCTATTCGACCTAAATATAGTACTATTAAAGTTTAAAGTTCGACTATATATACTAATACTCTTTATAGTTAAAGATACCCCTTAGAAGTTAAAAATACGAAGTAATCCTATTAAATTTAGGTCTTAATCTATATACGTTTAATTAAGAGTTTAAAAGTACTTAAATAGCTTATCTACTTTAATAGTAGAAGCGTTTAAATAGTTTATAAAGGGTGCTATATATATAATATATAAAAACGTACTATTATATACTTAGGTTACTAAGCTTTAAGTAGCTAATAAGGCTGCTATACAATATTAATCGTATAAAAGAAAGTATATATAGAAGGAAAGTAACCTAATAATTAAAGAAAGCGCTTAATTAACTACTCTAAAAGAGTTTAGCGCTTATACTAATAAGAAGAAGAGTAGAAAGAAGATGCGCGTTAATAGAGACCAGCCGACTTAAAAGTGCTATAGATAGTATAGTAAGGCTAGGTATAACTCGCGGACGTATAAAAATAATACTATAGATATAGAAGAATAGGCTACTATACTATATAATATAATAGAATATAAGAAAGTATAATATTTTACAAAAAGTAGTTACGATTTTAGTATAGTTTTAGTATTATAATTGTTACTAACCTATATACTACTAGTATATATAATAACTGCTGTTGCAGTTATATATATACTAGAGTCTTATTTATATTAGGTTGGTTAGAGGTAGTAGCTTTAATAAAGAAAGAATATTAGGTTTACTAGTTCTTCGAATATAATAAATATATTTAGAAGTCTAATAGAGTAATAAAATAAATCTATAAGAATAACTATATAGGATCTAATCTACTAAAAAGATCTTCTATCTTATATAGTTAAGTCTAAGACTGCTAAGCCTAGTTTATTAGGTCTATTAGGTCTATTAGGTCCAACCTATTATATTTAATACTTCTACTATTATTATATATATAGATTGTACTATACTTTATCGTCCAACTAATTATCTTCTTAGTTCTTATAGTTCTACTACTTACCATCTAATAACTAGTTTCTAATATACTTCTACCTATTATTACTTTATTAGTCCTTATCTAAATTAACCTATTTAGTAGCTGATATTAGATTAAGCCCTAATTATAGAGGTAGTACCTCTTAGCATTCTATATTTATAATATCTACTCTCTCCTCTATAAATTCGTCCTAAAGCTCTCTAATCTATTATCTTACCTATTCCGTCTAGGTATAGTATTCTACTATCTTTAGTAGCTTATTCCAGCTTCTAATATATTCTATATAAGTATACTATAGTACTATATTTATATTTTTCTATTCCGGGGTTAGTACTTTATATATTCTAGTAGGTTCTACTTAACTCGCGAGTATAACTCTATTCTTCTTCCTTTTCTCTTTCTACTATACTAAAGGTTTAACGCGAAAATACTTCTACTTATAATTATTATACTAGTTACTTAATTCTTTCTCTAGGTATTATAATAGATCCGTCTTACTATTATTTAAACTATTAGTCTATAAACTACAACTACTATAATAATACTATTCTTTCTTCTATATATAGAGAATATTTTTCTTAGGGTTTGTCCTACGATCTTTCTTTAACTAAAGGTATCTTTCGCCGTTTTCTAGTAAATATATCAAAGATCTATAAAGAGTCTACTTCTATCTATTAAGATTTTATAGCTGCTAAGAAAGAAGAGATTTGTTATTTTAAGAAATCTGTATATTACTATTATACGGCTTTTTTTCGCTTAGAGCGCGCTGAGAAACGCGTCTATTTTCTAGAGGAGTATAGTCCAAATCTTAGAAAACGAGAGGTAAAGTTAATAGAAGAGTAAGAGAAGTTGGAGGAAGAGAAGAGGAGGTCCGCTAGATCTAAGGTGCTTTCTACTATTACTCCGAGTTCTGTATAAGAGACTTCTTTTATATTACTACTACTACTACTTCCTAACTAGGCTTTACTTAATAACCTATTATTCTAGCCTTCTAGTAAAACTCCTTTAGCTTTATAGTATAGTTGGTTAGGTTCTATACTAGTTTCTATAAACTTTCCTCCTATAGGTATCTTTCCTATTTTACTAGATACTTCTACTAACATCTAAACCGCTTTCTTACTAGTATATACTTTACTTTATATTCCTATTCTAATTCTATATTAATAGTTTCTTATAGTAGTATATTATCTAGTATTAGTTCTAGTTTTAACTTATA
Organism: Lojkania enalia; assembly: GCA_010094045.1. Lineage (NCBI taxonomy): Eukaryota > Fungi > Ascomycota > Dothideomycetes > Pleosporales > Lojkania > Lojkania enalia. The sequence goes on from ML986589.1 coordinate 108,212, forward strand.
AAATACCGGGTGTATTTTTATATTACTTAGTAGCCTTAGTTTAAAATTTATAGGTCTAATCTATTCTTTAATTAGAAATAATTCTATTCTTTTATAATCTAATTTTTTTATAGGTCTCTTAGTCTTTAAGTTTTTTATTAATAGAAAAACTTTACCCCTCTTCTTAAAGGTTAGTCTCTTAATTCTTAACTTATTAGCCTATTCTACTATTTTAAGGTTTCTTAACTAAATCTTTTCCTTAAGTTAATTATAGACTTCCTTTATTTCTTTAACTTTCTAGTCTATTAGTAGAACTAGAAATCTCTTCTTATTCTATTCTTAATATATAATAGCTTTCTATTTATAGTTAACTTTAAAGGATATAGTCCCTATTATATTCTAGGTTATTCTATTATAGGCTATCTATACTATAGGTAATAATTTAACCTAATTATCTTATTATTTATTAATATATATCTTTAAATACGTTTTTAGATTCTAGTTAACTTATTCTATCTAGCTATCTATTTATAGGTAGAAACTAGTAGATATCTATTATTAGATTCCTATCTTCTCTATTTATCCTTACTAGTATTTAGATATAAACAACTTATTTCTATCTAAGGTAATATACTTTAGAATTCTATACTCCGCGAATATATAATAACTTATATACTAGTTTAGATACTATTATTATCTTTAATACTAGTCTAAAGTATATATATTTTATTAGCTAATCTACTACGTTTATAATCACGTTGTATCTTCTTTTTAACCCTAACTCTATTAATTCTAGTAGCTTAGTTATAAAATTAATTGTAATTTATTCCTATAGTCTTTTAAATACTTCTAATAGTTATAAGAATTTATAAGGCTTATATCTTATAGTCTTATTCTTTCCGCATTCTAAATACTTATAGAGTATATCTTATACTTCTCTTCTTATATTAGTAAGGGTAAAACTCTTCCTTAGCCTTTATTCTATTTCTACTACTCTTAAGTATTTCTATTCTAGCGATTTATATAATTCTTTTATTATCTACTATTATATATACGGGTATACGTATAGTTGTTTCTAAGTTACATTTTTAATTACTTTTACTTCTTTAATACTTATTAGATATCGCTCTACTATCTATATATCTCTTAGCTTCTACTATTAAGTTTACTCTAGTATAGTTAGTTTTATAATTTAGGCGACTCGTGGGTAGTTATATATAAAAGATCTATCTAATTTCTATCTTAGGATTATATCTCTTTCGTACTTTTCTTTAGTTATATAGTCGGCTCTATAATTTAGTACGTCTACAGCTATATTTTCTAACCCTTTCTAGTATATTAACTTAAAGTTGTAGTCTACTAGTCGTTCTACCTATTATATTTATCTTTCTATAAATTTCTTTATTATTATAAAGTATATAAGGTTTTTATAATCTATTTAAACTTTAAATAGGTATTTAGTTTCTACTAAATATACTTACTATTCTTTTAATACTTTAACTATTACCAACAGTTCCTTATTATATATATTATAGTTAAGTTCCTCCGGTTTTATTTTTCTTAAAAAGTAGGCTTATAGCTTCTACTTTCTGTCTTCGTTTTACTAACTTAAGTAAGCGCCTATTATTTTATTTAAAGTATTAGTTTCCACTTAAAATTACTTCTCTAGATCTAGTATTCTTAGTATCGATACTGAGATAAAGCAGGCTTTTAGTTTTTCGAAGGCTTTTTACTATACTTCTTACTACTTAAACCCTTTTTCTTTCTTAGTAATCTCTGTTAAAGGTACTACTACTCTAGAGTACCTACTTATAAATTTTCTATAGAAATTCGCGAAGTTTAAGAAGGATTAAACTTATTTAACTAAAGTAGGTATTAACTATTCTAGTATTACTTTAACCCTTTCTTATTCTATCTTAATACTATCTTTAGATATCTAGAACTCTAAGAATCTTATTCCTATCTTATAAAACTCGTATTTCTCTAGGGCTATAAGTAACTTATACTCCTATAGTTTTACTAGTACTTTTCTAATATATTCCTTATACTCTCTTAGCAATCTATCTATATAGACTAGAATATCGTCTAAATACGCTATTATAAATACGTCTAAGTATTCCCTTAATATATTATTTATAACCGCTTAGAAGGTTACTAGTATATTTATAAGTCTAAATAGTATTACCAGATATTTAAAGAGACTTTCTCTTATCTTAAATACTATTTTCTATTTATAGCCCTCCTTTATCCGAATTTAGTAGTATCCCTCTCTTATATTAAACTTTATAAACTACTTAGCTTCTTATAATTAACTTATAAGTTCTATTATCTTAGATAATAGGTATCTATTTTTCTTAGTTATATTATTTAGTTGTCTATAGTCTACGTATTATCTTAGTTTACTATTCTTTTTTAGTACGAATAGTATTAGTAAAGCTATTTTACTCTAGTTTAGTTATATATACCCTCTTACTAAATTCTTTTAGATATACTTTCTAAGTTTCTCTCTCTATTCTTAGTTTAAGTTATATATTAGACTAGGTTTTAGTTTCTTTTTATCCTCGATAATAATCTTATAGTTATATTCTTTATATTTAGATAATCCTCCGTTCTCTACTTCTTTATATAGCTCTATAAATTTGCTGTAATTCTCTTAGATTTTTTAAAGTATACTATTATTCTATAGTTCCTTATATACTTTTTAAACTATAATAATACCTAGCATCTATCTTATTTTCTTAAGATGTCTAGCTATTATAGCTACTAATACTCTCTATATTAATTATAGACTTAAAGAACGTTTTATCTTATACTATCCTACTACCCGCTCCGTCTTAATACGGCTCTATAGCCTATAAACTATCTTTTACTACTAATCTACTCTAAGATTATATTTAGCTAGCTAGTCTATACCTAGTAATATATTAAATTTTCCTAGGTTTATAATATTAATACTTCTTATATTAGTATATCCTATAATATTAAGCGCTCGCTTTTTAGTTTCTATTAATATAACTCCTCTACTATAGTCTATTAGCTTATTATCTGCTAGGTGTATTATGTAAGGTACTACTTTTTCCCTCTACTCTATATTATTCTTATAAACCTATTATACTAATATAAACGTATCTGAAGTTCTACTATTAAATAGTACTCTAAGCTTCCTCCTATTAAACTCCGCTCGGAGTACTATATATAAAAGTACTATACTAGTAACCCTTCTAATAGCTTTCCTACCCGGTTTTTTAATATAGCTATCGCTTTAGGGGCTGCTTAGTTTTTTAACTAAGGTGGGAAGAACTCTACCTTCTCTTTTTCTCCTCTATACAGCGGACATCTATCTATACTATATCTTATCTATAGTTCTTAAATATAAGCAGCCTTTACCTATTTACTATATATCTTATACTTCTATCTTAAGAAATACTATTACTATTTAATTAGTTAGTAATCTTTATTTAATTCTTACTATTTAAGTACCCTAAATATATTTTAGTAGTACTAGTATTTAACTATATATTATTTCTAACTTAAAGCTTTATATTCTTCTAAATATATATTATCTTTAAAATATTCCTCCTCCTTAAATATACTTACTCCTATTATCTTACGAGCTGTAATATTAAGTTATCTTCTAATATCTTCCTACATCTCTCTTACCTCTAAAACTATCTTCCTTAGCTCTTTAGCTTCTACAACGATTTTACTAAGCCGGTATAGATACTTAGTTTTAAGGTGAATTAGACTTCTATAAATCTAATAATACCCGTTTTCTATATAATCTTCTATTTTATCTTAAAATAGTAAGATTCTTAGTAATAATTATATATCTATTCTTAGCTATACTTCTAACTTTATCTTAATACTCTTATATATCTAGCAATTATTCTAGTAATAGCTAGCCTAATCTTTTTCGCAGCTGTTCTTATAGGGTAGTATATATTTCTCTTTCTTACCCTTTACTAGTTCTATAGAGTAGCCTTAGTATATTTCTTATATATACTCGAATATTTCTTCGTTTATAACTTTTCCTACTAATTTTACTACGGCTTCTAATATGCTCTAGCTATCTTAGAATATTACTTCTTTGAATAGTATATTCTAATATTTTTAGGGGTATAGTTTTATCTAATATATTTTATTACAGATCTAGTATTTCTTTTACTTTATTTTTTCTAGGATTATTATACTATCGAGTTTTAATATACCTAGTAGGTATTCTATATATCTAATAACTACTACTACCCTTCTTAACTGTAGCTAATAATTGCTCCCTTCTTTTACTAAATAGTATATTCTATATCTATTATCTATATAATATATTTAGTACTACGTTAGTTATTAGTATCTATTAGTAGGTTGCGTAGTTATTATTCTAGCTTCTTTCTTTTTACTTAGACATTCTTTTACATAGTACCCTTTTTATCTATATAGAAGATATACTCCCTTTTTAAGCCTTTCTTTCTTAAGATTACTTATCCTTAATTATTAGTAGTTCTTTCTCTTATCCTTTTCAACTTCTCCTAGGACTATTAGATTACTATTCTATAGTACTATCTTACTCTCCTTTTTAGTTAGTACGAATACTTGCGGCTGAAATTGTTTTTCTATCTCCTACTCGTATTAACAGTTGTTAATCCTAACTACTAATTCGATTATTTCTAATAGCTTTATTAGCCTTTCTTTTCTAGCTAGATCGTCCTTAACCTTATCTTTAAGCCTTTTATAGAAGATTCCTACTAATATACTATCGTCCTATCCTAGTCTAATACTAAATCTCTAGAACTCTATAGCGTAATCTATTACCCTCTTAGTCTAAGTTAGCCTTAGTAGTTTCCTTTATACTTCCTATTCTATATCTACTTCTCCGAAGACGTTTTAGACCTTATTCTTAAATCCTTCCCAACTCTTAAAGAGTTTATCTATAGATTCTCTAGTCTTCTTTATATTACCTCTATTCTCTAACTAATTAGCTATAAATAGTTTAGCCTATACTAGCAGTATCTCTTCTATATTTATTATTATAACTAAGATCTTATTCTTATCTAGGAAGAAAGTTGTACTATTAAACCTAAAGTATAGCTCTATTAATATAAGAAAGGGGTTAATATATTCTTTCTTACTATTAAACCTTCTTAATAAAACTATTTTAGCTTATACTTATTATTTAGTTTTAACTAGGTCGGCTCTAGCTATAGCTAGCTTATATTATATCTATATAATACAGGTCTCCTATTCTTATACCTTTTATACTATAGTTTCTTCTAGGGCTTATAACCTTTAAATTATCGTAACTTAACTTTATAATATAATAGACATCTTTAGATAGTTCCTATTCTCTTAACGTTAGGTAGTTATTATATTATTAAGCTATATACTACTAGTATATATAATAACCGCTGTTATAGTTGTATATATACTAGAGCCTTATTTACGTTAGATTAGTTAGAGGTAGTAGCTTTAGTAAAGAGAGAGTATTAGGTTTACTAGTTCTTCGAATATAATAAGTATATTTAAAAGTCTAATAGAGTAATAAGATAAATTTATAAGAATAACTATATAGAACCTAATCTATTAAAGAGATCTTCTGTCTTATATAGTTAGGTCTAAAATCGCTAAGCTTAGCTTATTAGGTCTATTAGATCTGTTAGGTCTAACTTACTATACCTAACACTTCTACTATTATTACGTATATAGGTTGTACTATACTTTATTATCTAACCAATCATCTCTTTAATTCCTATAGTCCTACTACTTGCTGTTTAATAACTAGTCTCTAATATACTTCTACCTGTTATTACCTTATTAATCCTCGTCCAAGTCGACCTATTTAGTAGCTAATATTAGATTAAGCTTTAGCTATAGAGACGGTACCTTTTAACGTTCTATATTTATAATAATAATTAGCTCGTTTAGATAATTAGCTCGCTTATATTATACGTTACTTAAAGAGTTATATAATCTAATTCTTATCTATATCTAGCTAGAGTTGAAAATAATATAACTATTTAATACTAATAATATAATTCTAAGTACTTAGATTTATAATAATAAATAGGTAGTTTTAGATAGTTCTTCTATTAATTTACAGGTATAAGTAGATATACTAATTAACTAGAGTTTAGATTTAGTCCTAAAAACTTTTAATAGTAATTTTAAAGGGTAAATACTATATTAATATATATAGGGTTTAAGAGAGTAATCTAGCTACTATAGAATTAAAGAATAAGAAGCTTTAGGTACCTATATTAATAAGGGCGTTTAGTTGTATACTAACACCTTTTAAATATAGAGTAGTAGAGATTTAGAAGTATTTTCCTCCAAATAAATATAATAAATCGATATTTAATAAGTTATACTTACTTAAACTTAAGATAGAAAGTTTTTTAGATATCTCTATTTCCTACCTAAGAACTATCTAGGTGGTACTCGTTTACGTCTAGAAACTCTTCTTCTTTAATCTTCTCTTATTTAACCTCTATCTTTTATACTTTAAGAACTATATATTTATTTATAAAGTATCCTAGTTTATTATAGTTATAGTAATTACCTAGGGTTATATATCTTTCGGGTATAGGAGTCTTACTAAATTATTAAAGAGCGATTATAGTAGAATAAAATATTAATACTAGAGTAGATTAGAGTAATATTAGATTATAAGTTATCTTAAATAAACCTTTAAAAGCCTTCTAGTACTAATCTAAATTTATTTTAGCTACAACTTATAGACTAATAGTTCGTTCTAAGAAGTTAGGAATACTTCTTTTTTCTATATTATAAGCTATTAAGTAGACAACTATAGCGTTAAAAAAGCCTTTCTATATAAGCTTAAAGCTAAGATTTAGTATCTTTAGGCTAGGGAGAATCTTATCTTATAGGTAGAAGAACTATTTAGATTAGAATACAGATCCCCTAATAGTTATACTAATAAAGCGAGCTTTAAAAGTTAGGAATACTTCTCTCTTATTTATCCTTAGAACCTAAAA
>ML986589.1:115186-129181 GCA_010094045.1 Lojkania enalia
CTATCTAAATAACTAAATAATTTAATATAATAGTATATAAGTATTATAATCTAAACTAAATTAGGTATATTTTAGACTTAGATATAGTTAAATAAACAATTAATATAATATTATTAAAGAGGCTATTACTAGTAGTATTAAATTCTTCTATATAATATAATAGCGTAGATAAGATAATAGGTTTAAATATAGTATAAATCTACTTAGAGGTATATAGAAGTATATAGAAGTTTAAGAACCTAGAAATTCTATTAACACCTATAAGCCTTATATAAAAGGATATAGAAGAACTATAAAGCTACTTATAAGGGAGTATATAACTATATACGGATGGGAAAAGAGGTGGAGCTAGGGGTAGAATAAGATAAGTAAAAAGCTTTAGGATAAGATTATATATAAAGCTTTTCGTAGAACGATTTCTTCGTATTATTACAAAAATAGAGTAATAATTAAAAGTAATTATATACTATAAAAGGATTATTCTTATAAATTTATAATAGAAATATATAAGTAGAATATATAAAGAATATTTAAATTAACTATAAAGAGCTATAAAAGTTAGAATTATAAATTTATTAAATATAATTTAGTTTTTTTACTAATATATTCTACTATTAAAGCGGCTAAACTATTAAAGCGGCTACTTTTTCTTAGTATTATAAACACTACGTATAAACTATAATAAATTTACAATACAACCTTCTATTAATTTAATAAGAAGGTAGAATTGAGCTTACCTTACAGGCGTATAAATTAGGCTAGTTTAAGAGCATACAACGCGCTACTATAACTTTTAATATATAATATTAACAACTCTCTACTTAACTTTACAGAATCGCGTTTTACTCTTATATACAACTAAATCGCTAGAAGCTTACAGTAACTAAAGAATAAACAATTATATAATATATTCTTAACCTTAATTTACAAGAATTTACGCCCCGGCTATATAAGGTAATAGATATAGTAGATAAACTATTAGGCGTATGTAGTAGAATACTTATAAAAAAGAATTAGTCTAAACGATTTATAGCGCATATAAATAAGTTTAAAATAGTTTTTAATCGAGTAAATAATTGCTAAAAAATAAAATAAGAGAATCTAGAGGTTATTAACGTATAGTTTAAGCTTGTATAAAATATAATTGCGAAATATAGTATATATAATAATAATATCTATAACTTTAATAAGATAGACTTTTAGATAGATGTTATTAATATTATAAAAGTTGTTATAGGTTTAGAATATTATATAAAGCCTACTCTTATACAGCTAGATAATTATAAGTAGATTATAGTTATCTAGAATATCTATACTACTATATACGCGACCCTACTATTTATTATCTATAAAGGACGCGTCTATATCTCTATATAGTATAAAAAAGTAGGTATACTATACGATTGGAAAATTTTAGTTTCTAAGAACGGCTAGACAAATAATACGCTTAGTCTTAAGTAGCTAAAGTACTTTAATAAGTATATAAAGATGCGTTAGGTAGGGTTATATAGGCTACTTATTTTAGACGGCTATAAAAGCTACCTTAACTAAGAATTTAAAGATTACTGCCTTATATAAAAGATCCTAATACTTTATATACCTTCTTATTTATTATATATACTTTAGCCTCTTAATATAATTTACTTCTTACTATTAAAGCTAAAATACTCGCAGCGTGTATAAGACTTAGTATACTAATACGTCTACCATATTAATAAAGAAGGCTTTCTTCTAGCCTTTAAGAACGCGTTTTTTAATATATTTATATATAAGAACTATCGAAAGGCTTTTAAAATAATAGAAATTATTCCTCTAAACGTATAGGTTATATTAGATTACCTTAATATATAACTATATACCCTACTAGAACTACTTTTATAAAAAGACTCTTAATAGTCTAAAACTCTAAATAATATATATAAATTTAGGTTACAATTAATACTTATATAAAAGTCCTTTATACGAATATTAAAAGAGGTGTAAGAAAGATTCTTATAGTTTATAAAAGGTGCTGAGTTAATACTATATTAGAATATACTTCTTTAAGCTTGCAACTCTAAGCTTAAAAGGTAAGTAGAAGAAGTAACTAAGTATAAAACGTGTAAAAGAAAGTATATTTAATATAGTAGTATAGTATTATATAGCGAGGGATCTTTATATATAACTGCTAAAGTATCTATAAGCTCTTAGCCCTTTAAGAAGACTTATAGTACTAATACTTAAGAAAGAGCTTAACCAGCTTAACGCTACTATAGTAACTGTAGTAAGACTGGATATAACGCTAGTACGTGCTAAAAGGATAGTAGGGAAAATTCTAAATTAGATAAAAGTATATTATATATAGAATCTCTTATTAGTATTAAGTAAATTAACTTTTTATATATAGTGTTTGTTGCGCTAAGAAAAATTAGCCGCTTCGATAGTTTAGCCACTTCGATAGTAGAATATATTATAGAATCTCTTATTAGTATTAAGTAAATTAACTTTTTATATATAGTATTCGTTGTACTAAAAAAAAGTAGCCGCTTCGATAGTTTAGCTGCTTCGATAGTAGAATACGTTATTTCTTTTATTTAGTTATTTAGTTAACTAAATAACTAAATATATTTTATATTTTATATTAGATTTATTTTATTATAATTAAATATATTATATATTTTATAATATATTCTACTATTAAAGCGGCCAAACTATTAAAGCAGCTACTTTTTCTTAGTATAATAAATACTATATATAAAAAGTTAATTTACTTAATATTAATAAGAGATCTTATAGATAATATACTTTTATCTAATTTAGAATTTTCCCTACTATCCTTTTAGCACGTATAAGCGTTATATCTAGTCTTACTATAGTTATTATAGTAGCGTTAAGCTGGTTGAGCCTTTTCTTAAGTATTAGTACTATAAGTCTTTTTAAAAGGCTAAAAGCTTATAGATACTTTAGCAGCTACGTATAAAAATCCCTTACTATATAATACTATACTACTATACTAAATATACTTTCTTTTACGCGTTTTATACTTAGTTACTTCTTCTAATTACCTTTTAAGTTTAGGATTATAAGTTTAAAGAAGTATATTCTAATATAGTATTAACTTAGCATCTTTTATAAGCTGTAAGAATCCTTCTTATACCTCTTTTAGTAATCATATAAAGAACTTTCATATAAGTATTAATTGTAACCTAAATTTATATATATTACTTAGAGTTTTAAACTACTAGAAGTCTTCTTATAAAAGTAGTTTTAGTAGAGTATATAGTTATATATTAAGGCGATCTAATATAACCTACACGTTTAAAAGAATAATTCCTGTTACTTTAAAGGCCTTTTAATAGTTCTTATATATAAATACGTTAAAAAACGCGTTCTTAAAGGCTAGAAGAAAGCCTTCTTTATTAATATAGTAGACGTATTAGTATACTAAGTCTTATATATACTGTAAATACTTCAGCTTTAATAGTAAATAGTAAACTATATTAAGAGGCTAAAGTATATATAATAAATAAGAAGGTATATAAAGTATTAGAATCTTTCGTATAAGGTAGTAATCCTTAAATTCTTAGTTAAGGTAGCTTTTATAGCTATCTAAAATAAGTAGTCTATATAATTCTACCTAATATATCTTTATATACTTATTAAAGTACTTTAACTATTTAAGACTAAGTATATTATTTATCCAGCCGTTCTTAGAGACTGAAATTTTCTAATCGTATAGTATACCTACTTCTTTATACTATATAGAAATATAGATACGTCTTTTATAGATAATAAATAGTAGGGTTGTATATATAGTAGCGTAGATATTCTAGATAACTATAACCTACTTATAATTACCTAGCTGTATAAGAGTAGGCTTTATACAACGTTCTAAACCTATAACAACCTTTATAGTATTAATAATACCTATCTAAAAGCTTATTTTATTAAAGTTGTAGATATTATTATTATATATACTATATTTTATAATTGTATTCTATACGAGCTTAAACTATATATTAATTACCTCTAAAATCTCTTATTTTATTCTTTAGCAATCCTTTATTTAATTAAAGGCTATTTTAAACTTATTTATACGCGCTATAAATCGTTTAAACTAATTCTTTTTTATAAGTATTCTACTACGTACGCCTAATAGTTTATCTACTATATCTACTACCTTATATAGCTGGGGCGTAAATCCTCACGAATTAAGGTTAAGAATATATTATACGATTATTTATTCTTTAGTTACTATAAGCTTCTAGCAATTTAGTTATATACGAGAGCGAAATATAATTCTATAAAGTTGAGTAGAGAGTTGTTAATATTATATATTAAAAGCTATAGCAGTACGTTATACGCTCTTAAATTAGCCTAATTTATACGCTTGTAAGATAAGCTCAATTCTACCTTCTTATTAAATTAATAGAAGGTTGTATTATAGATTTATTATAGTTCGTACATAGTATTTATAATACTAAGAAAAAGTGGCTGCTTTAATAGTTTAACTACTTTAATAGTAGAATACGTTATATATTTATTATATAATATTTATAATAATATAAGAAATTTGCTTTATAAAAAGCTTTATATATAATCTTATCTTAAAGTTTTTTACTTATCTTATTCTACCCCTAACTCTACCTCTTTTCCTATCTATATAATTATATACTCTTTTATAAGTAGTTTAATAGTTTTTCTATATTTTTTTATATAAGGCCTATAAGTATTAATAGAATTTTTAGGTCTCTAAACTTCTATATACTTCTATATACTTCTAAGTAGATTTATATTATATTTAGACCTATTATCTTACCTATATTATTATATTATATAGAAAAACTTAATACTACTAATAATAGCTTCTTTAATAATATTATATCGATTATTTATTTAATTATATCTAAATTTAAAATATATCTAATTTAGTTTAAATTATAATATTTATATATTATTATATTAAATTATTTAATTATTTAAATAGAATTTTAAAAATCTTCTATTAACTAAAGTTTTTAGGTTTAAAACTTTCTATCTTCTATAATTAAGATTACCTTTAGAAAAGCTGTATAGAGTATACCTAGATAGAAATTTAGAAACTATTAATAATCTATTAGAATTAGAAGTAACTACTAATATCTAATTATAATTTACCTTTAAATTTCTATACTAGAACTAATATATATATAAATTATAGTAAGAGTAAACTTCTATCTATATATATAAAATAACTATTATCTTCTATAAAAGGCCCTATAATAGATAGACCCCTCTTTATAAGGCTTATAGTAAAAAACCTATCTAATTTAGAGGAGAATTAGAGTAAACTAACCTTTAAGAAATAAATTATAATTTTATAAGAGAAGATTATACATCTAATATAATAGAGAACTATTAGTCCTAATTAACCTTTATAAACTACTAAATTAGTACTAATAATATATTAAAAAACTTTTTAGCTACTTTTAAGCCCTTTTAAACATATCTTACTAGATATATACCTAAAATTAAAAGCTTTATAAATAGCTGTAAACTAATATTTAAATAATAATAAGTCTTAATTTTAGACTAACTTAAGATTAATATAGATTACTATTAAATAGAGTATATATATATATAGTATTAGTATAGAGATATATCTTTAGTACTATAAAAAAGTATTTAGAGCTAAAATATCTAGCTAAATTAAACTAGTATTAGTTTAAGAATATTAAAGAAATAAATTTACTTCTATAATTATATTTTATTATAGGTAATAAAGAAATAGAAGTATAATAGGTGTTTTAGGTTCTAAGGATAAATAAGAGAGAAGTATTCCTAACTTTTAAAGCTCGCTTTATTAGTATAACTATTAGGGGATCTGTATTCTAATCTAAATAGTTCTTCTACTTATAAAATAAGATTCTCTCTAGCCTAAAAATATTAAACTTTAGCTTTAAGCTTATATAGAAAAGCTTTTTTAATACTATAGTTACCTACTTAACAGCCTATAATATAGAAAGGAGAAGTATTTTTAAACTTTTAGAACGAACTATTAGCCTATAAATTGTAGCTAAAATAAATTTAAATTAATACTAAAAGGCTTTTAAAAGTCTATCTAAAGTAATCTATAATCTAATACTATTCTAATCTATTCTAGTATTAATATCTTATTCTACTATAATTACTCTCTAATAATCTAGTAAGACTCTCGCACCTAAAAGGTATATAACTCTAGATAATTATTATAATTATAGTAAACTAGAATCTTTTATAAATAAATATATAGTTTTTAAAATATAAAAGATACAAGTTAAATAAAAAGAGATTAAGAAAGAAGAGTTTCTAGATATAAATAAATACTATCTAAATAGTTCTTAAGTAGGAAATAGAAACGTTTAGAAAAACTTTCTATTTTAAACTTAAATAAGTATAACTTATTAAATATTAATTTATTATATTTATTTAGAGAAAAGTATTTTTAAATTTCTACTATTCTATATTTAAAAAGTATCAGTATATAACTAAACGCTCTTATTAATACTAGTATTTAAAGCTTTCTATTCTTTAATTCTATAGTAGTTAGATTACTCTTCTAAGTTTTATATATATTAATATAGCGTTTACCCTTTAAAATTACTATTAAAGGTTTTTAGAACCGAATCTAAACTCTAGTTAATTAGTATATCTACTTATACCTATAAATTAATAGGAGAACTATCTAAAACTATCTATTTATTATTATAAATTTAAATATTTAGGATTATATTATTAGTATTAAATAGTTATATTATTTTTAACTCTAGCTAGATATAGATAAGAATTAGATTATATAACCTTCTAAGTATTTTATTACTTATAATTTTTTACCTCCTCTTCTTATATAATTAACTTAGCTAGTATATAATAAGGAAGTAGAGCTAGATATCTAGTAATGTAATATTCTATAGGAAAAGGACTAGTATTAGTAGTTTTATAGTCTAACTATCTATTATATTAAGAATCTATTAAAACTACTAAGACTATAATAATTTTCTATAACTTATAGTTTAAATAAGTTTAAAGCTCTTATATATCTATATATAATAAAGTCTAAATCTAATCCGAAGAAAGTTTATTCTTCTACTATTACTTTTATTTTAGCTAATACTTTCTACTTTAATATAAAGAGGAAAGAGAACGAGTTTTTCTCTATATCTTTATATAAAATCGAGTAGCTGATTAAAGATAAGTAAGCTCTAAAGCTAGAAGATAAAGCTAAAAATAAAATACTAGTAAATTTCCAATTACTATTTAAATGCTATAAATATTAGAATATATTTAGTAAAACTATAGTTTATTAATTACTAGAATACTATTCTTATAATTATAAGATTATTCTTATAGAACTTCTTTCTAATAGTTATAGTCTATTATATAAGTAGAATATTAAGGAGCTAGAAGTAACTAAAAAGTATATTATAGATAATTTACGGTATAGATATATTAAGTAGAGTTAGAACTCTTTTATATTTCTAATTCTTTACGTTTATAAATTTAATAGTAACCTATATATTTATATAAATTATTATAAACTTAATACTCTTACCTATAAAAATATATATCTAATATTATATATAGATAAACTTCTATCTAAGTCTACTAAAATAGTAATTTTTACTAAGTTTAATATTCGTATAGCTTTTAATAAGATTAGAATAGATTCTAGTTTTAAGAAATATATTACCTTTTAAACTTAATATAGAATCTATAAATATAAAGTTCTACCTTTTAGATTATATAATAGTCTAGTAATTTACTAGTACTATATAAATAATATACTAATTAACTACCTAGATAACTTTTATATTACTTATCTAAACGATATCTTTATCTACTTTAAAGATAAGATAATATATACTATCTACGTTAAAAAAGTTCTTAAGAGATTATATTAAGTAGAGTTATAAATTAATATTAAGAAGAACGAATTCTATATTATTTAAACTAAATACTTTAGCTATATTCTTTTAAATAAAGGCTTTAAGGTTAATCTAGAGAAGGTAGAAGTACTATATAACTAGTAGTTACCTACTAATATAATAAGTGTAAAATTCTTCTTAAGTTTTACTAGATTCTATTAACAGTTTATACTAGAATTCTTATATATTATAAAGCTAATTATCGTATTATAGAGTTTTATAATCTTTTTTATATAGATTTTAGAATATAATATTATCTTTAAGAAATTAAAGTTAGCCTTATTAAGTATACCTATATTCTACTATTTCAACCCTATATTAGAAATAAAAATAGAAACTAACGTACCTTATAAGCGAGCGGCCTATATAAGTAAGCGGTCCACTCTATCAACTTTTTTAACCTTTATATATATATAGCTCAACAACTAAGTAATATAATAGCAATTTATAACTTGCGCGATTATTCTATAAAAACCTCTACATCTTTCTAGTATATATAAGAATTATGCCTAGTCTTACTACAGCAGCTATAGCACGCTTTATACTGTCCGCTTATACCTAATTACACCCTAAATTAGCGTATTATAGCCCGAGTTTCCTCCTCATTATCCTTTTTAGCAATAATCATCTCTTCTTATATTTTTATTAGGGTCTCTTATATTTAAATCCGCCTTTTTTTCTGCTATTTCCATTTTATTACTATTTTATTTACTTCTTAAAGGCTGATAATTTTATTGTATATTAACCCAATCTAATATATCGCTTTTATAGAGTCTTTCTTAAGCTAATTTAGCTTCTTAATAATAGAAGCTAGTAAAGAGCTTATATCTCTTTAAATCTAATTACGAATTAATATTAATTAAGCTTCTAGCTCGCGCATATTACTTGGTATTTTTACTTTCTATAGGGTATTATCTTATACTAGTAGTATTAGCATATAAAGCTTTATATTAAGCTTTAAAAGTACTACTTCTAAATTAAATAGGACTAGACCAGCTCCTTAAAAGCTTATATAGATATTATCCTTTATAATTAATATATTAAAAGCAGCTTTAAAGGCTGGAAAGAACTTAAATTTTATAATATAGTTAATATAATTGCGTATTAAGACTGAGATCTAATTTTTATATATATACTTTAATAGTAAGAAATAGCTTATATCTAGTAGCTATAATAGATATAATAAATAAGCTGGTATATAGAGTAGAATAATACCCTATTCCTTATAGAGTTTCTAGAAATTAAGTAAATTATAGCTATTATAGCTATTAAAGATTAGTAGTCGACGCGTACCTATTATACGATCCTTTATATACCTATAAAAGTACTTTAACTACTTAATACCAAGTTTATTTGTTATCCAGCCGTTCTTACTAACTATAATAGCCTAGTTCTTAGGTATATCGTTGCCTTCATACTAGGTAGAGAGATAGTAGTAGCCAGTAATAATAATAAAGGGTGGGAGCGCCTAGCTAGTAGTATTAATCCTCTAAATTACTAAAATCCATTTATAATTATCTAATTAAATTGTCTTTAGTTAATTACGTCTCTTTATACCTATAACAACTAGTTATAATAAGATAATATTTATTCGAAAGCTAGATTCGTCGAAGTTGTATATATCCTCGTCTATAATACTATACTTCTCTTTAGTACACTATATAAGCTTAAACCAGCTTTTAATTACCTTAAAATCTTTATATAGAGCTCTCTAGTAATTATAAAGCCGATTTAAGCGTATTTTAAGCTTAGGAGTACGTCTAACAAAGTTTCTAGGCTAATATATACTAATCTAGCCTATACTACGCTTAATAAGTAAGCTATTAGCTATATCTTATATAGTAGCTAAGGTAGGCGTAAATCCTTACAAATCTAGGTTAAATATATATTAAATAATAACCTTCTCTTTATATTTCGTTAGTCTCTTCGAGTTAGGCTTATAATTATACTGTAAGTAGATTCTAGTATATTATTAGCGTACGGTTGTTTAAATCGTATTAAATATTAAAGTAGTACATCTTTTACTATTTATTTAGCCTCTTTTAGTAGCTAAGAGGGCTAAGTTTACTTAATTCTCGTTTTAGGCTATATTTTTATTATTTCGTTGTTGTATTATTATTAAAAGCTTAGGTATCGCGTTTTAGTAATAGGGTAGACCGCTCGCTTATATAGGCCGCTCGCTTATAAGGTACGTTAATACTTCTAATAGAATAGTTATAAGAGTACTATTATAGAAATATTCTAATAGAAAATAGTATTCTATAGTATTTTATAGTAAAATTCTATCTAGTTTAGAATTAAACTAGAAGATTTATAATAAGAAATTATTCGCAATCGTTACTATATTTAAATAATAGAAAGTAGAACTTACTTTTATAGCTATTAGAACTCTAATATATATCGATTATTACTTACTTAAATATTTTATAACTATAAAAGTATTTAATATTTATTAAATTTATTAGATTAAGAAATTAGTTTAGTATTAGTTCTAAATCGAGTATACTTTAGATAAAAATAATACTAGAGTAGATATTTTTAGTTATTATAAATAAGATATAGAAAATTTAAAAGTAGCTTAAACTAATAACTAGTTAAGAATCCTATTTAGACTATATTAACTTTACTCCTAAATTAATATTAAATTAGTCTAGTCTTATATTACTTAAATAATAACTTAAATAGTTATATTAAATATTATTAAAGGCTAGAAGTAGATTATATTACTAGATTCTCTAGAGATAATTGACGTATTATTATAGAAAAACCGAGCTTCCTTTATATAGGAACGCATCCTTTTATCCTATAAGTATTAGATAGAAAATAGACTACTCTTCTATAATAATCGCTTATATATTCTATTAGATTTAGACCTTTATATATAACTTATATAAGAGGTTTATAACTAAATATCTTCCGCATACCTAAATACTATTAAAACCTATTAGTTACTATTTTAGAAGTACTATTAGAAGAATATAAAAGTTATTTATAAATAATATATATAGAATTATATTCTATACTATAAAGTTTATCTAATATAAACATAAACTCTAAGTTTTATTTACTTACTTTCTATATTAAAATAACTAATATAATACCTATATATTAATTTTAAAAATTTTCCTATAAATAAGTTTAGATATAATTAGATTATAGTAGTAATTAATTACCTATCTAAATAAACTATATCTATTCTATACTATTATATAATTAATATATAGGAAATAGCCGAATTATTTATTTAATAGATATACTACTTTAGCTATATATCTAAAACTATTATTTTAGACTAAAAACCTTAGTTTATATCTAGTTTTTAGTCTAAATTCTACTATATTTTAGGTATAAAGATTAAACTATCTACTACTTATTATAAAAAGACTAATAGATAGATAGAAATTATAAATAAGTATATTAATTAGAGACTACGCTCTTTTATATTCTTCTACTAGAATAACTAGAGCTTTCTATTACCTATAATTAACTAAATATAAGTAACTCTATTCTATATAACTATTAGAATATTCCTATATTAGATTCTATATAGATTTAAGCTTTATTAGAATTAGAATTAAAAATATTCTATTAATCCTATTACTATAATAGATAAATTAAATTATAAGAACACTTTAGCTCTAGTAACTTATATATATATAGTCTAGAAAACTATAAAAGCTAATATTAAAAAGGCTTAGAATTATATATAATCTATT
Source organism: Lojkania enalia (assembly GCA_010094045.1). Lineage (NCBI taxonomy): Eukaryota > Fungi > Ascomycota > Dothideomycetes > Pleosporales > Lojkania > Lojkania enalia. The sequence goes on from ML986589.1 coordinate 126,825, forward strand.
ATTAACTATTATTAGTAACTAATTAATTAGTAGATTAGTAATATAGTTTACTTAAATACTAAGAACTTTATAGTTTAGAAACTAAACCGAAAGCTATCTAATTAATAGGAGGGCTCTTTTAAAATACTAGAATAGATTAGAAATTTATACTATTTATAGCTATTTCTAAAGTTAAGTATATATAATATTTTTATATTAAACCTACTATATAAAAACCTCTAGGACCCTCTATTAAAATAAGAAGTTTTAAAACTACCCGCTATTACTATTAATAGGGTAGAAGAGTAGGAGGTTAAAAAAATACTAGCTAATAAGCTATATTATAAAACTCTTAAATATTATATAAAATAGGTAGAATATAATCTTAATCTAGTCTAGTATAAAGTTTTAAATTTTATAGGTTTATCTTATAAGTTAAGAGCTTTTTATAATAAGTATTTAAATTAGCTAAATTTTTAAGAGTTTTAACTAAATAAATTAAAATATATAAGAATAGTATAGAAAATATAGATTATCTAGTAGATAATAATATATAAGAGTTAAGTAGTAGATTTAAAAACTAAATTATAGGCCCGAAATTACTCTTCTATAATATCTAGAGGGTCTAATAGTAGGCTATTAAATACTTCTCTAATTCTCTTCTTCTCTACTACTCTTCTCTTTTCTTCCCTCCGGACTTCTTTTAAACCTTCTCTACCTTATCTTTAGCCGCCCGAGAGTATTATAATATCAGCTTAAAAACTAGATATTAGAGCTTTTAAGGCTAAAACCTAATAGAACAACTTAATATTCTAGTAGAATAAAGCTATCTAAATACTAGTTATAAAAAAGTTAGCTTTCTAACTTTTTATAACCTAAACTATAAGTACTAGACTATAAGTAAACTCTAAAATAACCTTAAAAGTTACATTTTTATTCTTCTTATCTTCTATATATTAGGCCGCCGCTTATAGTTTAAGATAGCCTTAAAGGACTAGAAACTCCTCTTTATAATAGAAGGGGATCTATAAGTATATTAGTAGTAAGTACTCTACTAGTATTAGATACGATATATATAAGGTTATACTTTTTATTTTATAAGGTATAATACTTATATTTTTTTTAATCTTAGAAATTAAAAGATAAATATTATATACTACCTATAGGCGAGAATATATATAGTTTAAAGGTAGATAATTTAGAAAACCTTTAAAGAAGCTTTAAAAAGTAGATAGAATAGTATATTAATTAATTTTTTTTCTATATAATATTAGTAATACTTTAATAATTAATAGTTCTAGGGATGTATAATAATATATATAGAATAGAAGTTGTTATTTAGTTAAAAAAGCTTAGTTAATAGCAATCTAGTAATATACTAAAGTTAGTAAATACTTATTATTATATACGATAAAATTGTAATATTAATAAACTATTATAATAGTAGTTACTAGCTAATATATAAGTTAATTATACTTACTATAAAAATCTTATTTAATATTATATTAATATATAAACGTATCTCTATAGGTAATTATATATATTAATTCTTATTAATAAATACTTTCTTAAAGAAATTTCTTTATACTAGAACCTATTTATAATAGTTCTAATTCCCTCCCAAACTAGTATAGATAGGAACTATTAGCCTATAAGAAGGGGAGTAGTATAATAATATAAGGAAATTATTCTATAAAAAGTTTTATATATAATCTTATTCTAAAGCTTTTTACTTATCTTATTCTACCCTTAGCTCCGCCTCTTTTCCTATCTATATATAGTTATATACTCTCTTATAAGTAGCTTAGTAGTTTTTCTATATTCTTTTATATAAGGCCTATAGGTATTAATAGAATTTCTAGGTTCTTAAACCCTTATATACTCCTATATACTTCTAAGTAGATTTATACTATATTTAGACCTATTATCTTACCTATACTATTATAATACTAATATATTCTACTATTAAAGTAGCTAAACTATTAAAGCGGCCACTTTTTCTTAGTATTATAAATACTATAACGTATTCCACTATTAAAGCAGCTAAACTATCAAAGCGGCTACTTTTTCTTAGTATAATAAATACTATATATAAAAAGTTAATTTACTTAATACTAATAAGAGATTTTATATATAATATACTTTTATCTAATTTAGAATTTTCCCTACTATCCTTTTAACACGTACGAGCGTTATATCCAGTCTTACTACAGTTACTATAGTAGCGTTAAGCTAGTTAAGCTCTTTCTTAAGTATCAGCACTACAAGTCTTCTTAAAGGGCTAAGAGCCTATAGATACTTTAGCAGCTATATATAAAGATCCCTTACTATATAATACTATACTACTATACTAAATATACTTTCTTTTACGCGTTTTA
>ML986589.1:168478-190128 GCA_010094045.1 Lojkania enalia
ATATAATACTATACTACTATACTAAATATACTTTCTTTTATATATTTTATACTTAGTTACTTCTTCTAATTACCTTTTAAGCTTAGAGTTGTAAGCTTAAAGACGTATATTCTAATATAGCATTAACTTAGCACCTTTTATAAGCTATAAAAATTCTTCTTATACCTCTTTTAGTAATTGTATAAAGGACTTTTATATAAGTATTAATTATAACCAAAATTTATATATATTACTTAGAGTTTTAGACTATTAGAAGTCTTTTTATAAAAGTAGTTCTAGTAGAGTATATAGTTATATATTAAGGTAATCTAATATAACCTGCGGGTTTAGAGGAATAATTTCTATTACTTTAAAGGCCTTTTAATAGTTCTTATACGTAAATACGTTAAAAAACGCGTCCTTAAAAGCTAGAAAGAAGCTTTCTTTATTAATATAGTAGATATGTCGGCGTGCTAAGTCTTATATATATTATAAATGCTTCAGCTTTAACAGCGAGAAGTAAACTATATTAAGAGGCTAAAGTATATATAATAAATAAAAAGGTATATAAAGTATTAGGATCTTTTATATAAGGTAGTAATCTTTAAATTCCTAGTTAAGGTAGCTTTTATAGCCGTTTAAAATAAGTAGTCTATACAACTCTATCTAACGCATCTTTATATACTTATTAAAGTACTTTAGCTACTTAAGACTAAGCGTATTATTTATCTAGCCGTTCTTAGAGACTAAAATTTTCCAATTATATAGTATACCTACTTCTTTATACTATATAGAAATATAGACGCGTTCTTTATAGATAATAAATAGTAGGGTCGCGTATATAGCAGTATAGATATTCTAGATAACTATAATCTACTTATAATCGTTTAGCTGTATAAGAGTAGACTTTATACGAAGTTCTAAACCTATAATAACCTTTATAATACTAATAATACTTATCTAAAAGCTTATCTTATTAAAATTATAGATATTATTATTATATATACTATATTTTACAATTATATCCTATACAAGCTTAAACCACATATTAATAACCTCTAGATTCTCTTATTTTATTCTTTAGCAATCCTTTACTCGATTAAAGGCTATTTTAAGCTGATTTATACGCGCTATAAATTGTTTAAGCTAATTCTTTTCTATAAGTATTCTACTATATATACCTAATAGTTTATCTACTATATCTACTATCTTATATAGCCGGGGTATAAATCCTTATAAATTAAGGTTAAGAATATATTATACGATTATTTGTTCTTCGGTTACTATAAGCTTCTAGTAATTTAGTTATATATAAGGGCGAAATACAATTCTATAAAGTTGAGTAGAGAGTTGTTAATATTATACGTTAAAAGCTATAGTAGCGTATTATACGCTCTTAAATTAGCCTGATTTATACGCTTATAAGGTAAGCTTAATTCTACCTTCTTATTAAATTAATAGAAGGTTGTATTGTAGATTTATTATAGTTCGTACATAGTATTTGTAATACTAAAAAAGAGTGGCCGCTTTAATAGTTTAGCCGCTTTAATAGTAGAATATATTATATTTAATTATACTAATAGTTAATTAAATTAAAAGCCTTAAGTAAATAAATAAGATAGTAATAAAGTAAAAATAACGGAAAAAAAAGCGATTATAAAAGTAGAGGATTCTAATAAAAACTATAGATAAGAATATAATTAATTAAAATAATATTAAAGAATAGATTAATAAGAAAATTTATAATTAGAATACTTAGTAATAAGAAAGTAGCTAGCCTTAATAGAGTTGTAAATACTATAAATAGCCTAACGTAATCCACCACCGAGTTACATACACCACCGAGTTATATACGCCCCACTGATTTCTCCATCACCCTATTATTTTTCGTGATATCTCCACAACTACGCTTTATTATACGCTCATCTGAAGCCAATATTAATATAGCGATAGAAGCTATCGATTTAGGCTAATTTGGGTTAAATTAGTCTGCTGTAGACTCGTATAACGTTAACGTAAAAACCCTCCTCAACCGTCGTAATAGAATCCCCTGCCGGGCTGATTGCACCCCCAATTGCAAGAACCTCACCGATCTGGAGGAGAAGGCTATTATTAAACATGCACTTGACGTAGATACGCGTAGATTTCAACTTAATCTTAACATATTGCGAGATATAGCTAATAAACTACTTCTTAACCGCGGTCAGCAACGCGTCGGTAAAAATTGGCCTAACCGCTTCGTCTCACGCGTTCTAGAGCTTAAGTTACGCGTTAATCGACGATACGACTACTAAAGAGCTCTAAATAAAGATCCTAAAGTTATTTAGGGCTAGTTCCGCCTTGTGTATAATACTAAGGCTAAGTACAGTATCCTTAATAAAGACACGTACAATTTTAATAAGACTGGCTTCTAAATGGGTAAAATTGGCCTAAGAATAGTTATTACTAGCACTAAGAAGTGATAAGCACCTAAATCTATTCAGCCAGGCAATACTAAGTAAGTAACAGCAATTGTGGCAGTAAATACGCGTAGCTGGCTGATTCTGCCGTTTATCATCCTTAAGGAAGCGCAATAATACGATACCTAGCACTAGTTAATTGTAGATAGGCCTCAGTAGGTTCTATCTATTAGTAAGAAGGGCTGGACGTCTATTAAATATGGGTTTAAGTGGCTTAAGCACTTTGACAAGTATACTAAAGCCAGTACTACTAGCGCCTACCGATTGCTTATCATAGACGGCTATAATAGCTATAATTCCATTAAATTTCGTAATTATTATAAAGAACGTAATATTATTACGCTTTATATACCTCCGCACTTATTATACCTTTTACAGCTACTTAATATAGGCTGTTTTAGTCTATTAAAGCATGCATATAGCAAGGAGATTAAAAGCTTAATTCAGTACTGTATTAACTATATAACTAAAAAAGACTTCCTACCTGCATTTAAAGCAGCCTTTAATAACACTATCACAGACAAAAATATAGCTGGAGGCTTTAGAGGGACTAGATTAGTCCCATTTAGTCTAGATTGTGTTATTTTAAAGCTTAATATCCAAGCCTTATAAACCCCGACGCCGCCACTCCTAGAACTTGCTATATAGCAGTTACAAACACCACACAATCGCCTAGAGGTAGAGTACTAGACGTAATACGTACAACAGCGCGTAGAACGATATTAAAGTAGCTCACCAATATTAATACTTAAAAGTCTTATAAGCCTTGTAAAGGGTATCACATCTATAGCGTATAGACACTCAATTTTGGAAATCGAGAACAGAGAACTCCGGGCGGCAAATATAATGCTTATAAAGCGTAAAGAACGTAAACGCAAGATAATTAAGGGCGCAAGTACTATCTCTATATTAGATAGACTGTAATTAGTAATGCGACAATAAGAAGGCCGTTAAAAGGGCTAAAATAGCCTAAATAGCTACGGCTGACTACGCTAACTAAGACGCTGCAGGCGCTGTCGGGAGCTAGGCCACCGCATTAAGACGTGTAAAATAGCTCCAGTCGAAATACTAAGTAATTAGGATTATATATATCTTTCTACGTAATTAATAGCTTTAATAGTTGTTAAAATATCCTACTTTAAAATTGGTCTATAATAGGGCGTATGTAACTCGGTGGTGTATATAACTCGGTGGTGGATTACGTTAGCTATAATACTTAAATATATTAAATTAATAGTATAGGTATTAAATAATTTAATAGACTATTATTTTCTATAGTATATATATATATAGTTAATAATTATCGTAATTAAGTTGTTTAAATCTTAGAGTAATAGCTTACTTATACCAACGACTTATTTATAAACTACGTTAGTTTTAGTATCTTATTAATTTATTTTTAGAAGGTAGCTAATATATTAGTAAGTTTAAACGGTATAACTAGATATTTAAAAAGTATCTTTTTTATCTAGAATATTTTTTTTTTATTTATCTTCTTTTTTAATATAAATCTAATAGTATATATTCTAAATATCTAGTTTTATAAAAATAGTAGCTTCTCTTAATTAGTCTCTTAAGTTACAGATAAGTAGTAAGAGGTATTAATCTTTAATTATAATATTATTAAGGGCGTAGTAGTTAATATATATTTATAAGTCTATTATTCCTTTCTTTTCTACGAAAAGTATAGAGTATACTACTAATAAGTTTAATTTTCGGATTATTCCTTTCTTTAAGTATTCGTCTATATATTATTCTAGAGCCTCTACCTCCCTTAATATTAGACTATATATTTAGTCTATATCTAGGTTCTTTTTCTAGTTATAGTTTAATTTTATAATTATATTCTCTATGTTTAGGTAGATATTATAGTAGTTTTTAAAGTTATTTTATTAAATATTAGTACTCTTTAAATATACTATATAATATATTTTCTATTAGGAATAATTCTTTTACTACTTCTTTTACTATTATAGCGAGTTATTCTTTAACTAGCTAGCTAGAATTTTTAAGGATAATTTGTCTAGTTTACTAGTTTATTTAAGAGTTTTCCTTTCTTAACTATAGAATTCGTAGGATAATATTATAGTTTATAATTTCTATAATTTAAAATATCTATCTCTATTAGATTATCTCTAAAATTTTAAACTTTTTTAGTTTTATAATATATAATATATTCTACTATTAAAATAGCTAAACTATTAAAGCGGCTACTTTTTCTTAGTATTATAAATACTACGTATAAACTATAATAAATCTACAATATAACCTTCTATTAATTTAATAAGAAGGTAGAATTAAGCTTGCTTTATATACGTATAAATTAGGCTAATTTAAGAGCGTATAATACGCTGCTATAACTTTTAACGTATAATATTAACAACTCTCTATTTAACTTTATAGAATCGCGTTTCGCTCTTATATATAACTAAATTACTAGAAGTTTATAGTAATTAAAGAATAAACAATCGTATAATATATTCTTAACCTTAATTTACGAGGATTTATACCCCAACTATATAAGGTAGTAGATATAGCAGATAAACTATTAGGCGTATATAGTAGAATACTTATAAGAAAGAATTAGCCTAAAAAATTTATAGCGTATATAAATAAACTTAAAATAGCCTTTAATTAAGTAAAGAATTACTAAAGAATAAAATAAGAGAATTTAGAAATTATTAATATATAGTTTAAGTTTAATATATTCTACTATTAAAGCGGCTAAACTATTAAAGCAGCTACTTTTTCTTAGCGTTACAAACACTACGTACGAACTATAATAAATCTACAACGCGACCTTCTATTAATTTAATAAGAAGGTAGAATTGGGCTTACCTTACAGGCGTATAAATTAGGCTAGTTTAAGAGCGTGCGACGCGCTGCTATAGCTTTTAATATATATTATTAACAACTCTCTACTCGACTTTATAGAATCGTATTTCGCCCTCGTATATAACTAAATCGCTAGAAGCTTATAGTAACCGAAGAATAAATAATCGTATAATATATTCTCGACCTTAATTCGCAAGGATTTACGCTCCAGCTATATAAGGTAGTAGATATAGTAGATAAACTATTAGGCGTATATAGTAGAAGACTTATAGAAAAGAATTAGCCTAAACGATTTATAGCGCATATAAATAAGCTTAAAATAGCCTTTAATTAAGTTAAAGATTGCTAAAGAATAAAATAAGAGAATCTAGAGGTTATTAATATATAGTTTAAGCTTATATAGGATATAATTGCAAAATATAGTATATATAATAATAATATCTATAACTTTAATAAGATAGGCTTTTAGATAGGTATTATTAGTATTATAAAGGTTATTACAGGTTTAGAACGTTATATAAGGCTTACTCTTATATAGCTAGACAATTATAAGTAGGTTATAGTTATTTAGAATACCTATACTACTACGTATATAACCCCACTATTTATTATCTATAAAGGACGTATCTATATCTCTATAATATATAGTATAAGCGAGCTAATTACCTAAACGAGCTAATTATAATATTAAGACTCTACTAAAATCGCGATAATTATACTTTATAGTATTATACTACAACTAATAACTATAGAATTAATTTAGAAAGAAGCTAGAATATAGCTTATATTTTAAACTCTTTAATAAGACGCGATACTAACTATACGTTATATTATATTAATCTATAATATCTTCTAAAGTATATTTAGTATATAAAGGTAAGAAATAGTTCTATAATATAATTACCGGCCTAATTTAATAAAGCTTAATAAGACTAAGGAGTAGGTAATTGTTTAGTATATACTAAATCTAGATATAAGAGGATTTCCGCTGCAGCTTACTACTATTTAAAATATAGCTAATTTACTACTAGCTACGCGCTCTACTAGCTAAGTTAGAAAGAACTAAATAGAGAACTTTATTAAATATACGCCTAAGCTTAAGGTTAAATTTAATTAAAAGTATAACTATTTAAGAGCTAAATATAAGGATTCTAAGGTTATAAGAGGCTGGTTCTACCTTATATAGAATATAAAGGCTAAGTATAGTATTATTAATAAACATACATACAACTTTAATAAATTAAGCTTTATAATAGGCGTAATATTAATAGAAGTAGTAGTTACTAACTCTAAGAGATAGAATTAACTAAAGCAGCTCCAGCTAGGTAATCGCGAGTAGACTATAGTTATCTAGGGTATTAACGCGATAGAATAGGCGATACTATTTTTTATTATCTTTATAAGCATCTACTACCTCTCTATATAGTATAAAGAAGATAATATTCTACCAACCTAGGTTATATAGGTTACTGATAACAGCTGGATAATAAATCATATTAGTATTAAGTAGTTAAAGTACTTTAATACGTATATAAAAGATTATACTATTAGTATATATTAATTACTAATTCTTAACAGCTATAAGAGCTATAACTCGCTTAAATTTAGGCAGCTCTACGAGAAAAAGAATATTATTACTTTCTATATACCTCTATATTCGTCGCACCTACTATAGCTACTAGATGTAGGTTATTTCTCGCCTTTAAAGACTGCGTACGGGCGCTAAGTCGAGTAGCTAATATGCGGTTATATTAACTATATTATAAAAATTAAGTTCTTATTCTACTTTAAAGCAGCTTTTAACACAGTAATTATAAAGAGTAATATCTTAAGTAGCTTTTAAAGTACTAGCCTAGTTCTATTTAACCTAGATATAATACTATTAAAGTTTAAAGTTCGACTATATATGCTAATATCCTCTATAGTTAAAGATACCCCTTAGAAGTTAAAAATACTAAATAATTCTATTAAATTTAGGTTTTAATCTACGTACGTTTGATTAAGAGTTTAAAAGTACCTAGATAGTTTATCTACTTTAATAGTAGAGGCGTTTAAATAGTTTATAAAAGGTACTACGTATATAATATATAAAAACGTACTATTACGCGCTTAGGCTATTAAGCTTTAAGCAGCTAATAAAGCTGCTATACAACATTAATTATATAAAGGAAAGTGTATATAAAAGAAAGGTAACCTAATAATTAAAGAAGGCGCTTAATTAACTACTTTAAAAGAGTTTAGTACTTATACTAATAGGAAGAAGGGTAGAAAGAAAGCGCGTATTAATAGAGACTAGCCGACTTAAAGGCGTTATAGGTAGTATAGTAAGGCTAGGTATAACTCGCGGACGTATAAAAATAATACTATAGATATAGAAGAATAGGCTACTATACTATATAATATAATAGAATATAAGAAAGTATAATATTTTACGAAAAGTAGTTGTAATTTTAGTATAGTCTTAGTATTATAATCAGCTCGCTTAGGTAATCAGCTCGCTTATACTATATATTATAGTATAAAGAAGCAGGTATACTATATAATTAGAAAATTTTAGTTTCTAAGAACGGCTAGATAAATAACGCGCTTAATCTTAAGTAGCTAAAGTACTTTAATAAGTATATAAAGATACGTTAGGTAGAGTTATATAGGCTACTTATTTTAGACGGCTATAAAAGCTACCTTAACTAGAAATTTAAAGATTACTACCTTATACGAAAGATTCTAATACTTTATATATCTTCTTATTTATTATATATACTTCAGCCTTTTAATATAGTTTACTTCTTACTATTAAAGCTAAAGTACTTATAGTATATATAAGACTTAGCACACTAACGCGTCTACTATATTAATAAAGAAAGTTTCCTTCCAGCCTTTAAGAACACGTTTTTTAATATATTTACGTATAAGAACTATTAAAAGGCCTTTAACGTAATAGGAATTATTCTTCTAAATATATAGGTTGTATTAAATTATCTTAATATACGACTATATACCCTACTAGAACTACTTCTATAAGAAAACTTCTAATAGTCTAAAACTCTAAGTAATATATATAAATTTAGGTTATAATTAATACTTATATAAAAGTCTTTCGTATAATTATTAAAAGAGATATAAGAAGGATTCTTATAGCTTATAAAAAGTACTAAATTAATACTATATTAGAATACGCTTCTTTTAGCTTATAACTCTAAACTTAAAAGGTAATTAGAAAAAGTAACTAAATATAAAACGCGTAAAAGAAAGTATATTTAGTATAGTAGTATAGTATTATATAGTAAGGGATTTTTATACGTAGCTGCTAAAGTATCTATAGGCTCTTAGCCCTTTAAGAAGACTCGTAGTACTAATACTTAAGAAAGGGCTTAACTAGCTTAACGCTACTATAGTAACTGTAGTAAGACTAGATATAACACTTATACGTGCTAAAAGGATAGTAGGGAAAATTCTAAATCGGATGAAAGTATATTATATATAGAATCTCTTATTAGTATTAAGTAAATTAACTTTTTATATATAGTATTCGTTATACTAAGAAAAGTAGCCGCTTTAATAGTTTGGCCGCTTTAATAGTAGAATATATTATAACTTTCTTTTAAAAGTCTTTTTCTTCTATAATTTAGATTATATAAAATTATTCTAAATATACTATAGGTATTTCTTTTCTAGTAATATAATTACTAGATATAAAATTCTTTATTATTCTACTATTAACAAATATATATATAATATAGTTATAATATTATTCTAGTATTATAAGATACTATTCTCCTATAATTCTATATAATTAGGTTATTTTAGGTTAATAAGCTATTACTTCTTTTATAGATATATATTTTAGATATTTTTATTTTAGGTAACTATACTATAGTCTTTTTCTAATATATATTTTACGTAGTAGAAGTTTAAATTTAAGTATTATATAATTTTAAATCTATTTAGTAACTTTCTATTCTATTATAGCTTCTTATCTTATAGGGTTTTTAAGTACTTTATCTTTATTTAGTTGTCTTAACTATATATCTATATTTCCTTTTCTTTTTTAATATATTTTATATTATTATTTAATATATAATAATATATTCTACTATTAAAGCGGCTAAACTATTAAAGCGGCTAAACTATTAAAGCGGCTAAACTATTAAAGCGGCTAAACTATTAAAGCGGCTAAACTATTAAAGCGGCTAAACTATTAAAGCGGCTAAACTATTAAAGCGGCTAAACTATTAAAGCGGCTAAACTATTAAAGCGGCTAAACTATTAAAGCGGCTACTTTTTCTTAGTATAACAAATACTATATATAAAAAGTTAATTTACTTAATACTAATAAGAGATTCTATATATAATATACTTTTATCTAATTTAGAATTTTCTCTACTATCCTTTTAGCACGTATAAGTATTATATCTAGTCTTACTACAGTTACTATAGTAGCGTTAAGCTAGTTAAGCCCTTTCTTAAGTATTAGTACTACGAGTCTTCTTAAAGGGCTAAGAGCCTATAGATACTTTAGCAGCTACGTATAAAAATCCCTTACTATATAATACTATACTACTATACTAAATATACTTTCTTTTACGCGTTTTATATTTAGTTACTTTTTCTAATTACCTTTTAAGTTTAGAGTTACAAGCTAAAAGAAGCGTATTCTAATATAGTATTAATTTAGTACTTTTTATAAGCTATAAGAATCCTTCTTATATCTCTTTTAGTAATTATACAAAAGACTTTTATATAAGTATTAATTATAACCTAAATTTATATATATTATTTAGAGTTTTAGATTATTAGAAATCTTCTTATAGAAGTAGTTCTAGTATAGTATATAGTTATATATTAAGGCGATCTAATATAACCTATATATTTAGAAGAATAATTTCTATTACTTTAAAAACCTTTCGATAGTCTTTATACGTAAATATATTAAAAAACGCGTTCTTAAAGGCTAGAAGGATGCCTTCTTTATTAATATAGTAGATGCGTTAGCGCGCTAAGTCTTATATATACTATAAATACTTTAGCTTTAATAGTAAGAAGTAAACTATATTAAGAGGCTAAAGTATATACGATAAATAAGAAGGTATATAAAGTGTTAGGATCTTTTATATAAGGTAGTAATCTTTAAATTCCTGGTTAAGGTAGCTTTTATAGCCGTCTAAAATAAGTAGCCTATATAATCCTATCTAACGCATCTTTATATACTTATTAAAATACTTTAACTACTTAAGACTAAGTATATTATTTATCTAGCCGTTCTTAGAGACTAAAATTTTCTAAATATACAGTATACCTACTTCTTTATACTATATAGAGATATAGACGCGTCTTTTATAGATAATAAATAGTAGGGTTATATACGCAGCAGCGTAAATACTCTAGATAACTATAATCTACTTATAATCGTCTAGCTGTATAAGAGTAGGCTTTATATAATATTCTAAACCTATAATAACCTTTATAGTACTAATAATATCTATTTAAAGGCCTATTTTATTAAAGTTGTAGATATTATTATTATATATACTATATTTTGCAATTGTATCCTATATAAGCTTAAACTACGCGTTAATAACCTCTAGATTCTCTTATTTTATTCTTTAGCAATCCTTTATTTAATTAAAGGCTATTTTAAGCTTATCTATACGCGTTATAAATTGTTTAAGCTAATTCTTTCCTATAGATATTTTACTACGTATACCTAATAGTTTATCTACTATATCTACTACCTTATATAGTCGGGGCGCAAATCCTTGTAAATTAAGGTTAAGAATATATTATACGATTGTTTATTCTTTAGTTACTATAAGCTTCTAGCGATTTAGTTATATATAAGAGCGAAACGCGATTCCGTAAAGTTGAGTAGAGAGTTATTAATATTATATATTAAAAGCTATAGCAGCGTGTCGCACGCTTTTAAACTGGCCTAATTTATACGCCTATAAGGTAAGCTTAATTCTACCTTCTTATTAAATTAATAGAAGGTCGTATTATAGATTTATTATAGTTTGTACGTAGTATTTATAATACTAAGAAAAAGTAGCCGCTTTAATAGTTTAGCTGCTTTAATAGTAGAATACGTTATAGTATTTATTATACTAAGAAAAAGTAGCTACTTTAATAGTTTAGCCGCTTTAATAGTAGAATATATTATACTATACTTCTATTTTACTATCTTTTTAGTAGTATAGCTGTAATTCCTTTTTCTTACTTATATTCTAATAATCTACTTAGTATATCTACTCTTTAATTTTATTTTCCGCTAATATAAAGGATTTTAAAGTTAAATATAGCTAGTTCTTATAACTATCTAACTTATCTAAGGGTAAGGATTTTAGTAGTAAGAAAGATAGTAAGGTTCTTATAGTCGTAATAGACTTCTATTTACTATTTTACTCCTTATAGGTATATACGCTATTCTTTAAAGTATACTATAATAGCTAGAAGTTCTTAATTATATATACTATAGTTTATTTTTACTAGAGTAAATTTTTATAAATAGTATACTATTAGATATTATTTTCTATTATAGATTTATATAAGGATTCCGGCTATTTTTATTTCTAATATATTAGTTTCTATAAGAGCTTTCTTCTCTAAATTATAGAGTTTTAGTACTAGTTCTTATTAAAATTATTTCTTAACTTCTTAAAAAGCCTTTTCCTACTCGTTTCCCTATATAAAAGTAACGTCTTTCTTAGATAATTAAGTTAAGGGTATAGTTATATCGCTCTAGTCGTCTATAAAAGTTCGATAGAAATTATAAAATTCTATAAAAAATTAAATATTTTTAACTAATTAACTAATTTTAGTGTTAACTAGTTTTTAATTACTATTAGTTTATTTAGGTCTATTTATAGTTATTCTAGTTTAATAATAAATTCTAAGTAGTCTATCTATATAGTATAGAATTTATATTTCCTTACTTTAAGGTATAATTTTACTACTTATAATACGCGTAGTACTTATTTAATATATTTCTTATATTCTTACTTTATTTTTAAGTATAACGTATTCTACTATTAAAGCGGCTAAACTATTAAAGCGGCTACTTTTTCTTAGTATTATAAATACTACGTACAAACTATAATAAATCTATAATACGACCTTCTATTAATTTAATAAAAAGGTAGAATTAAGCTTACTTTATAAGCGTATAAATTAGACTAGTTTAAGAGCGTACAATATACTACTATAGCTTTTAACGTATAATATTAACAACTCTCTACTCAACTTTATAGAATCGCGTTTCGCTCTTATATACAACTAAATTGCTAGAAGCTTATAGTAATTAAAGAATAAACAATTGTATAATATATTTTTAACCTTAATTTACAAGGATTTATACCCCAACTATATAAGGTAGTAGATATAGTAGATAAACTATTAGGTATATATAGTAGAATACTTATAGAAAAGAATTAGCTTAAACGATTTATAGCGCGTATAGATAAGCTTAAAATAGCCTTTAATTAAGTAAAAGATTGCTAAAGAATAAAATAAGAGAATCTAGAGATTATTAATATATAGTTTAAGCTTATATAGAATATAATTGCGAAATATAGTATATATAATAATAATATCTACAACTTTAATAAGATAGGCTTTTAAATAGGTATTATTAATACTATAAAGGTTATTACAGGTTTAGAATATTATATAAAGCTTACTTTTATATAGTTAGATAATCGCGAGTAGATTATAGTTATCTAGAATATCTATACTACTATATACGCGACTCTACTATTTATTATTTATAAAAAACGCGTCTATATTTCTATATAATATAAAGAAGTAGGTATACTATATGATTGGAAAATTTCAGTCTCTAAGAACGGCTAGATAAATAATATACTTAGTTTTAAGTAGCTAAAGTACTTTAATAAGTATATAAAGATACGTTAGGTAGAGTTATATAGGCTACTTATTTTAGATAGTTATAAAAGCTACCTTAACTAGAAATTTAAAGATTAATATCTTATATAAAAAATCCTAACGCTTTATATACCTTCTTATTTATTATATATACTTTAGCTTCTTAATATAGTTTACTTCTTACTATTAAAGCTGAAATACTTACAGCGTATATAAGACTTAGTATACTAACGCGTCTACTATATTAATAAAGAAGGCTTTTTTCCAGCCTTTAAAAACGCGTTTTTTAACGTGTTTATATATAAGAACTATTAAAAGGCCTTTAAAGTAATAGAAATTATTCTTCTAAATATACAGGTTGTATTAAATCGCCTTAATATATAACTATATACCCTACTAGAACTACTTTTATAAGAAAACTTTTAGTAGTTTAAAACTCTAAGTAATATATATAAATTTAGGTTATAATTAATACTTATACGAAAGTCCTTTATATAATTATTAAAAGAGGTGTAAGAAGGATTCTTATAGCTTATAAAAGGTGCTAAGTTAATACTATATTAGAATATACTTCTTTAAACTCGCAACTCTAAGCTTAAAAAGTAATTAGAAGAAGTAACTAAGCGTAAAACGCGTAAAAGAAAGTATATTTAGTATAGTAGTATAGTATTATATAGTAAGAGATCTTTATATATAGCTGCTAAAATATCTATAGACTCTTAGCTCTTTAAGAAAACTCGTAGTACTAATACTTAAGAAAGAGCTTAACTAGCTTAACGCTACTATAGTAACTATAATAAGACTAGATATAACGCTTATATGTGCTAAAAGGATAGTAGGGAAAATTCTAAATTAGATGAAAGTATATTATATATAGAATCTCTTATTAGTATTAAGTAAATTAACTTTTTATATATAGTATTCGTTGTGCTAAGAAAAAGTAGCTACTTTAATAGTTTAGCTGCTTCGATAGTAGAATACATTATAAGAATATTATCTAAATATATTATATAGAATTATCTAAGATATAGTTATAATACCTTATTAATTTACTTTTAAAAGGTAGCTAGTATATTAGTAAGCTTAAATAGTATAACTAGGTATTTAAAGAGTTTCTTTTTTATCTAGAATACTATTTTCTACTTATCTTCTTTTTTAATATAAATCTAATAGTATATATTCTAGATATCTAGTTTTATAAAGATAGTAGTTTCTCTTAGTTAATCTCTTAGGTTATAGATAAATAGTAAGAGGTATCGGTCTTTAATTATAATATTATTAAGGGTGTGATAGTTAATATATATTTATAAGTCTATTATTCCTTTCTAATTTATAAAGAGTATAGGGTATACTACTAGTAAGTTTAATTCTTAAATTATTCCTTTCTTTAAGTACTTATCTATATATTATTCTAGGGCTTCTACTTCCCTTAGTATTAAGCTATATATTAGTCCGTATCCGGTTTTTTTTCTAGTTATAACTTAATTTTATAGTTATATTTTCTATATTTAAGTAGGTATTATAGTAGTTTTTAAAGTTGTTTTATTAAATATTAATATTCCTTAGATAAACTATATAATATATTTTCTATTAGGAATAATTCTTTTACTACTTATTTTACTATTATAGTAAGATGTTCTTTAACTAGCTAGCTAGAGTTTTTAAGGATAATTCGTCCGGTTTACTAGTTTATCTAAGAGTTTTCCTTTCTTAGCTATAGAATTCCTAAGATAATATTATAGTTGGTAATTTCTATAATTTAGAATATCTATTTTTATTAGGTTGTTTCTAAAATTTCGAACTTTTCTAGTTCTATAATATATATAACTTTTTTCTAAAAGTCTTTTCCCTCTATAATTTATATTATATAGAGTTGCTCTAGATATACTATAAGTATTTCTTTTCTAGTAATATAATTACTAGTTATAAAATTCTTTATTACTCTACTATTAATAAATATATATACTTTATAGCTAATATAGTTTATAAGTAAGCTATTAATATAAGTAAGCTGTTACCTTATTAAACTTTTAACAGCCTACCTAGATTAACGTATAATAGCTTAATATAGTAATATATAATTAACCTATAAAGAATTATAAATTATTCTTATAATCTTAGCTATTAATTAAGATTAAGTTTCAACTAAGAATAGCGCTGTAACAACTTTTTACTACCCTTAAAGTACTCTCTACCTTTAATACGCTGGAATAGCTACGCGACGCAATTATAAGCCGAATTTAAAGAAGTTTATAAAGACTAAAGAGGAGGTACTTATTAGCTATATTTTAATTAAGATTTACGAGGATTTCTACCTATAATTAATAGTATACAAGCTATAGCAAATAGACTATTAGCTGAACGCGGTACTAAGATCTTAGTCTTAGTACGCGATTATATTAACTATATTAATAAGACTACCTTTCTTCTAGCCTTTAAAGCAGCCTATAATTAATTAATTATAGAAGCTAATATCTACGCAAGTTTTTAAGGCGCTAGAATAGTACTATATAATCTAGAGGCAGTACTATTAAAGCTTAATATTAAGCTATATACGCCGATACTATCTATACTAGAAACTACCTCTTAGAAAGCTAAAATATCTAGTAATACGTGTAAACTAGAAACTTAATTAATAATAATTTATAGTAGGATTTAGTAATATTAAAACTTATTATCTACGTTAATTATTACAGCCTTTAATTAGCTTTAAAAGAGTACTATAATAATAATATATTTAATCGCGCTAATAGCTAATTAAATTAAAAGTCTTAAATAAGTAAACGAGGTAGTAATAAAGTAAAAATAACGGAAAAGAAAGCGATTATAGAAGTAGAAGATTCTAATAAAAGCTGTAGGTAAAGATATAATTAATTAAAATAATGTTAAGGGGTAAATTAATAAGAAAATTCGTAATTAGAGTACTTAGCTATAAGAGAGTAGCCAGCTTTAACAGAGCTGTAGGTGTTGTAAACAATCTAACTATAATACTTAAACGTGCTAAATTAATAGTATAGGTGTTAAATAATCTAATAGACTATTACTTTCTATAGTATATATATACGTGGTTAATAATTATCGCGATTAAGTCGTTCGAATCTTAGTAGGGTAATAGCTTACTTATACTAATAGCTTACTTATAAACTACGTTATAGTATTATCCTAGTATTATAAAATAATATTCTCCTATAGTTTTATATAGTTAAACTACTTTAGACTAGTAGGTTATTACTTTTTTTTAGATATATATTTTAGATATTTCCGTTCTAGATATTTATACTATAGTCTTCCTCTAATATATACTTTAAGTAGTAAGAGTCTAGATTTAAGTATTATATAGTTTTAAGTTTATTTAATAACTCTATATTCTATTATAGCTTCCTACCTTATAAGGTTTCTAAGTACCTTATCTTTATTTAGTTGTTTTAACTATATACTTATATTTTCTTTTCTTTTTTAATAGATTTTATATTATTATTAAATATATAATATCTATACTATTTTAAAGTATATTAGATAGTATTAGTTTATATAGGGGTTATTATCTTCTCTAACCTAGTAATCCTATTCTTATTTATATTATAATACCTTTAGTACCTAGTATTTTACTAGTACTTTACTCTATAAGAAGACTACTACTTTTTATACTATATATATAGTCTTATCCTAATCTATTATATTAAGATATTTTTCTACTACTTTTATTATTTCTATCTATTTTTAGAAGTATAAGAAACGAATTTCTTTAAAGTAGGTGTTTTACTATTCTTTATAAACGTCGATAATATCTTATCCTAGTCTATTCTTATTATAAAATCTTAAGAGTAGTTCTTCTTATAAAGTAGCTATAAAAGCTAGAGTTTTTTATTTATATTTAATTATTCCTCGTTAGTATATAAAATATACTCTAAATACTAGTTTAGGTATTAGTACTCTAGTAGTAGCTTCTTCTATTTATAATATAGTATTTATTTTATTATCTTTATCTAATTTTTTCTAAACTTCTTTTAGCTATCTTTTTATATATTCTTATATTACTATAAGTTGTATTTTCTTCTAAAGCTAATATTCTATAACTTTTTTAAGTTGTTAGTATATTTAATACTTATCTTTATTATAGAAGAACTAATATAGAGTTCTATATTCTATAGTTACAGCTAGTTTTTCTTTACCTACTTCCTACGATTTATCTTCTATAAGCCGGTTTTTCTTTTCTTTCTTTTTACTTTAATATTCTTTTACTATATATCTTAGTTTCTAATAATTATAGTACTTAATATCTTTCTTCTAAGTCTTTCTTTCTTAAGTTACTTATAGTTTAGACTTCTTTTCTTTAGTAGCGCTTAGATCTATAAGTCCGCCCGTATTAATAGCTTTTACTAAAAAGCGTACTCTTTAATAGTACGCTTATTTTTTCTTATTTTTAAACTAATATAGTTTATTATTAATTCTTTTTACTAGTTAGAAATATAACGTTAGGTCTTAAGGTTATTCTATATATATTATTCCCCTTCTTATTTCTATTTTTAGCCCTCTATAAAACTTCGCTATTATATTATAGTTATTCTATATAACTTTATTTAAGAGCTGTTAAAAGCTTAATATATATAAGATAATAGATCTTAGTTAAACTAAATTATAGAATCTATCTTCTACTACTTATACTTTATTAATATCTCTAAACGCTAGTTTAAATTTCTATTAAAAGTATACTAGACTTATAAATATTACTTTAATTTCGCTTTTCTAGTATTCTTCTATATAGTTCTTAAAATCTATTAAGAAGGACTAGAACTAGTTAAAGGGTTTACTTATTAGGTATACTCCTATAAATAATACTTTCTTATTCTTATACTAGATAATATCTAGGTTAGTATTAATATAAATTCTTACTACTACTAGAAATTCTTAAAGTTTAGACCTAGTTCTATTAAACTTATTAAATAGTACTAACTTAATTTATTACTAATAATATATTATTAGTAGTACTCTTTTAACCTATTTAAGTTTCTAAATAATTTCTATAAGTTCTATTCTTTATTTACTATTAACTATTTCTTATATTCTTTTAAAACTTTTAAAAAGGCTATCTTAAGTCTCTTTTAGGCTTCTTATCTATTTATCTACTAGAACTAGTTAGTTCTATTATTATACTAATTTGTTCTATATTTTTATAAATATAGTTATTATACCTACTTCTAAAGAGGTAGTCTTACTAGCTAATCCTAACATTTTACTTATATAAGTTTCCTACGTTACTTACTAAAGGTATTTCTTTTCTTATAACTAGAATAGTTTAACTAGTCTTACTTCTTCTAATCTTATAAAGATAGTTAAAGCATAATAGCCTCTAATTAGCTAGTTATAGGATAGAGTAATAATTAAGAGTAATTATATACTATAAGGGGATTATTCTTATAGGTTTATAATAGAAGTATATAAGTAGAGTATATAAAGATATTTAAGTTAACTATAAAGAGCTATAAAAGTTAGAGTTATAAGATTATTAAATATAATTTAATCTCCCTACTATTCCTCTTATTTAATTATTAGTTTACAACTAAGTGGGCTTAGTAACTTAGTTTTAACTAAGCTGCTAAATTGCCTATATAATTAGTCTTACTTACTTATCTATATAAAGTTCTATACTTTAATAGGTTCTAATATAAAAACGTTTATAATACTTTAGCTATTTAAAATTAAGTATATTATTTATTTAGCCGTTTTTAGAGACTAGAATTTTCCAATTATATAATATATCTACTTCTTTATACTATATAAAGATATAAATACGTTTTTTATAGATAATAAATAGTAGAGTTATATATATAATAGTATAGATATTCTAGATAATTATAACCTACTTATAATTATTTAGCTATATAAAAGTAGACCTTATAGAATATTTTAAACCTATAATAAACTTTATAATATTAATAATACTTATTTAAAAGTCTATCTTATTAAAGTTGTAGATATTATTATTATATATACTATATTTATAATTATATTCTATATAAGTTTAAACTAACGTACCTTATAAATAAACAGCCTATATAAGCGAGTAGTCTACCCTATCAACTTTTTCAACCTTTGTATACGTATAGCTTAACAACTAAGTAATATAATAGCAATTTACAACTTGCGCGATTATTCTATAGAAACCTCTATATTCTTCTAATATATATAAGAATTATATCTAGTTTTACTACAGCAGCTATAGTACGTTTTATACTATCCGCTTATACCTAATCGCACCCTAAATTAGCGTATTATAGCTTAAGTTTCCTCCTTATTATCTTTTTTAGTAATAATTATCTCTTCTTATACTTTTATTAGGGTCCCTTGCGTCTAAATCCGCCTTTTTTTCTACTATTTCCGTTTTATTACTACTTTATTTACTTCTTAAAAGCTAACGATTTTATCGTATATTAAACCGATCTGATATATTACTTTTATAGAGCCTTTCTTAAGCTAATTTAGCTTCTTAATAATAGAAGCTAGCGAAAAGTTTATATCCCTTTAAATCCGATTATAAATTAATATTAATTAAGCTTCTAGCTCGCGCGTATTATTTAGTATTTTTACTTCTTATAAAGTATTATCTTATACTAGTAGTATTAGTATATAAAGCTTTATATTAAGCTTTAAAAATACTATTTTTAGATTAAATAGAACTAAACTAGCTCCTTAAAAGCTTATATAAATATTATCCTTTATAATTAATATATCAAAAGCAGCTTTAAAGGCTAGAAAGAACTTAAGTTTTATAATATAGTTAATATAATTGTATGCTAAAACTGAGATCTAATTTCTATATATACGTTTTAACAGTAAGAAGTAGCCTATATTTAGTAGCTGTAATAGGTGTAATAAATAAGCTAGTATATAGAGTTTCTAGAAATTAAATAAGTTATAGCTGTTATAGCTATTAAAAATTAGTAGTTAATATATATCTACTATATAATCTCTTATATATCTATAAAAGTACTTTAACTACTTAATACTAAGTTTATTTATTATCTAGCTATTCTTACTAATTATAATAGCCTAGTTCTTAGGTATATCGTCGCTTTCGTACTAGGTAGAGAGATAGTAGTAGCTAGTAATAATAATAAAGGGTAGGAGCGTCTAGCTAGTAGTATTAATCTTCTAAATTACTAAAATCTATTTATAATTACCTAATTAAATTACTTTTAGTTAATTATATCTCTCTATACTTATAATAACTAGTTATAATAAGATAATACTTATTTAAAAGCTAGATTTGTTAAAGTTATATATATCTTTATCTATAATATTATACTTCTTTTTAGTATACTATATAAGCTTAAACTAACCTTTAATTACCTTAAAATTTTCGTATAGAGCTTTCTAGTAATTATAAAGCTAATTTAGGCGTGTTTTAAACTTAGAAGTATATCTAATAAAGTTTCTAGGCTAATATATACTAATCTAGCCTATACCGTACTTAGTAAGTAAGCTATTAGCTATATCTTATATAGTAGCTAAAATAGGCGTAAATTCTCGCGAATCTAGGTTAAATATATATTAAATAATAACCTCCTCTTTAAGTTTCGTTAGTCTCTTTAAGTTAGACTTATAATTATATTATAAGCGGATTCCGGTATATTATTAGTATACGGTTATTTGAATTATATTAAATATTAAAGCAGCGCGTCTTTTACTTTTTATTTAGCTTCTTTTAGTAGCTAAAAAGGCTAAGTTTACTTAATTCTTATTTTAGGCTATATTTTTATTATTTTGTTATTATATTATTATTAAAAGCTTAGGTGTTATATTTTAGTAATAGAGTAGACCGCTTACTTATATAGGCCGCTTATTTATATAAGCTGCTCGTTTATATAGGCTGTTTACTTATATAGGCCGCTCGTTTATAAGATATATTATATATTAATAACTTTTAAATTCTCTTATTTTATTTTTTAATAATTTTTTACTTAATTAAAGACTATTTTAAACTTATTTATATATACTATAAATCGTTTAGACTAATTCTTTTCTATAGATATTTTACTATATATATCTAATAGTTTATCTACTATATTTAGGCTAGTAAATAGGGTATATAGTACCTTACCTAGGTTAAGATTGGGTTCGGGGTTTTTAGCGCTGGGGTTAGAGTTAAGGTAGAGTTCTTAATACTAGGGTATAAGTTAGGTAGGGGTTCTTAGTATTAAGGTTAAGGTTAGGGTAGGATTCTTAGCGCTGGGGTATAAGGTTAAGGTAGGGGTACCCTATAAGGTTCCTCTATAATTATAGGAAATAATTATATATTATATATTAAATATTTATTACTATAAATTATTATAGTAGAGAACTAGTTTTATTTAAAGTAGCCTTTTCTAAGCCTAAGACTACCTAGGGATTATAACTCTAATCTAATAGAAGACTAAACTTCTTATAGTATTACTTTACTAAATATATATCCTTATTTTAGATAGTAATCTACTTTACGTAAATTGCGTTTATATTATA
>ML986589.1:193973-255455 GCA_010094045.1 Lojkania enalia
CCTTTAACTAATTATCTATATACTTATAAGTATATATATATATAATAAATAACTATAATAACTTACTAGACTTATAATTATTAAAGCGCTTTTCTATTATAATTTTAATAGCTTTATCTAATATTTTTTTTTTTCTTCTTCCCCTAGCGCTATATATTTAGTACTTTTCTATAGCTACCTCTTTTTAGTACTCTTAGTAGAGCGATTAATAGTATAGATACTCTTAATAGCCTTTTCCTTAATAGTAAGTAATATAGTTTTATCTCTCTATTAGATAGCGCGCTTAATATTACTAAGCATACCCTTAAAGGGTACTATAAGGTTAGTTAGACAGCCTTTTTAAGAACTAGTTTAACTATATAGTAAAAGAATATATTCGATTTTATAATCTTCTAACTACTAGCTCTATATTTATTAGTAAACTATAATAAAAGACTAGTATAATTACTTACCTATATTAATTTTATCTACTTATCTTAGTTAAAGCTAATATAATAGCTCTTCTACTTAGCTAGGTATTGTAATAATGCAAAGAAATCGTTCTACGAAAAGCTCTATCTTTTCGCTTATCTTATCCTACCCCCAGTTCTACCTCTTTTCCCATCCGTATATAGTTGCACACTCCCTTATAAGTAGCTTAGGAGTTTTTCTATATCCTTTCGTACAAGGCCTATAAGTGTTAATAGAATTCCCAGGTCCCTAATCCCTTACGTACTCCTATATACCTCTAAGTAGATTTATACTATATTTAGACCTATTATCTTGCCTACGCTATTATATTATATAGAAAAACTTAATACTACTAGTAACGGCCTCTTTAATAATATCGCATCGATTGTTTATTTAAATACGTCTAAGTCTAAAATATACTTAATTTAGTTTAGGTTGTAATACTTATATACTGTTATATTAAATTATTTAGTTACCTAGATAGAATCTTAGAGATCTTCTATTAACCGAAGCCTTTAGGTTTGAAACTTTCTATCCCCTACGATTAGGATTGCCTTTGGAAAAGCCGCGTAGAGTATACCTAGGTAGAAACTTGGAGACTACTAATAACCTATTAGAATCAGAGGCAACCGCCGATATCTGACTATAATTCACCTTCTAATTCCTATACTAGAATTGATACACGTGTAAGTTATAGTAAGAGTAAGTTTCTATCTACGCGTGTAGAACAACTATTACCTCTTATAGGGGGCCCTGCGATAGGCGGACCCCTCTCTATAAGGCCGGTAGTAAAGAACCTATCTAATTTGGAGGGAAATTAGAGTAAATTAACCCTTGAGGAATAAATCGCAATTTTATAAGAGGAGATTATACGCTTAATACGATAGAGAACTATTAGTCCTAATTAACCTCTATAAACTACCGAATTAGTACTAATAATATACTAAGAAACTTTTACGACTCCCCTAGCAAGAAACCTCTTAGCTACTCTTAAGCCCCCTTAAGCCTACCTTACTAAACGCACGCCTAAGATCGAAAGTCTTATAGATAGTAATAAACCTATATTTAAATAATAGCAAGCCTTAATTTTAGACTAACTCGAGATTAATACGAATTACTATCGGATAGAGCGTATATATATAGTATTAGTATAGAGATACACCTCTAATACTGCGAAAGGGTATCTAGAGCTAAAATACCTAGCTAAATTAGACTAGTATCGGTTTAAGAATACTAAAGAAATAATTTTACTTCTACGATCGTATTTTATTATAGGTAATAAAGAGATAGAGGCGCGACAGGCGTTTTAGGTTCTAAGGATAAATAAGGGAGAAGTGTTCCTAACTTTTAAAGCTCGCTTTATTAGTACAGCTATTAGGGGATCTATATCCTAATCTAAGTGGTTCTTCTACTTATAGAATAAGATTCTCTCCAGCCTAAGGATACTAAACCTTAGCTTTAAGCTCATATAGAAAGGCTCTTTTAACGCTATAGTCGCCTACTTAACAGCCTATAATATAAAAAGGAGGAGCGTTCCTAACCTCCTGGAACGAACTGTCAGCCTATAAGTTGCAGCTAAAACAAATTCGGATCGGTATTAGAAGGCTTCTAAGAGTTTATCTAAGGTAACCCACAATCTAATACTACCCTAATCTACCCTAGTATTAACACCTCATTCTACTACAATCGCTTCCTAATAACCTAGTAAGACTCTCGTACCTGAAAGGCATACAACCCTAGGTAATTACTATAACTATAGTAAACCAGGACACTTTATAAATGAATATATAGTCCTTAAAATATAAGAGATAGAGGTTAAATAAGAGGAGATTAAGAAAGAAGAGTTCCTGGATATAAACGAGTACCACCCGGATGGTTCTCGGGTGGGAAATAGAAACGTCTAGAAAAACTCTCCGTTCTAGGCTTAAGCAGGTACAACTTATTAAACATCGATTTATTATATTTGTTTAGAGGAAAGTACTTCTAAATTCCTACTATTCTATGTTTAAAAGGCGTTAGTATATAACTAAACGCCCTTGTTAATACTAGCGCCTAAGGCTTCCTATTCCTTAATTCTACGGTGGCTAGATTACTCTCCTAAGCCCTATATATATTAATACAGTACTTATCCTTTAAAATTACCGTTAAAGGTTTTTAGGACCGAATCCAAACCCTAGTTAATTAGTATATCTACTTATACCTATAAATTAATAGGAGAACTATCTAAAACTGCCTATTTATTATTATAGACCTAGGTACTCAGGATTATATTATTAGCATTAAATAGTTACGTTGCTTTCAACTCTAGCTAGATACGAATAAGAATCGGATTATATAGCCCTCTAAGTATCCTACTACTTATAATCTATCACCTCCTCTCCTTATATAATTAACTCAGCCAGCACGCGACAAGGAGGTAAAGCTAGATATCTAGTAATGCGACGCTCTATAGGAAAAGGACTAGTATTAGTAGTCCCGCAGTCCAACTATCTATTATATTAAGGGTCTACTAAGACTACTAAAACTATATTAATCTCTTATAGCCTATAATCTGAACAAGCTTAGAACTCCCGTACGCCCGTATATAACAAAGTCTAAATCCAATCTAAAGAAAATCCGTTCTCCTATTATCGCTCTTATTACAGCTAATACTTTCTACTTTAATATAAAGAGGAAAGAGAACAAGTTTTTCTCCACGTCTCTATACGAAATTAAGTAGCTAATTAAAGACAAGTAAGCCCTAGAGCTAGAAGACGAGGCTGAAAACGAAGTACTAGTAAATCTCCGATTACTATCCGAATACTATAGATATTAGAATATATTTAGCAAAACTGCAGCTTATTAATTACTAGAATACCGCCCTTACAATTATAAGATTATCCTTATAGAACCTCTCTCTAATAGTTACAGCCTGTTGTACAAATAGAATATTAAGGAGTTAAAGGTAACTAAGAAGTATATTATAGATAATCTATAGAATAGATATATTAAGCAGAGTCTAAGCCCTTTTATATTTCCAATCCTTTACGTCTGTAAACCTAATAGCGACCTATATATCTGCGTAGATTATTATAAACTTAATACTCTTACCCGTAAAAACGTATATCTAATACTACGCATAGATAAACTTCTATCTAAACCTACTAAGGTAGTAATCTTTACTAAGTTTAATATTTACGCAGCCTTTAACAAGATTAGAATAGACCCTAGTTCTAAGAAATATACTACCTTTTAGACTCGATACGGAACTTATAAGTATAAAGTTCTACCTTTTAGATTATATAACAGCCTAGCAACTTACTAGTACTATATAAATAACGTACTAATCGACTACCTAGATAACTTCTATATTACTTACCTAGACGATATTCTTATCTACTCTAAAGATAAGGCGACACACGCTATCCACGTTAAGAAAGTTCTTAAGAGATTACGTTAAGTAGGGTTATAAGTTAATATTAAGAAGAGCGAATTCTATATTACCCGAACTAAATACCTTAGCTACATCTTCTTAAATAAAGGCCTTAAGGTTGATTTAGAGAAGGTAGAAGCACTGCGTAACTAGCAGCTACCTACTACTATAATAGGTGTGAAATCCTTCTTAGGTTTTACTAGATTCTATCGACAGTTTATACCAGAATTCTCGCGTGTTGTAAAGCTAATTATTATACTATAGAGCCCTATAACCCCTTTTATATAGACTTTAGAATATAATATTACCTTTAAGAAATTAAAGTCAGCCCTATTAAGTATACCTACTCTCTACTACTTTAACCCTGCGTTAGAAACAAAAATGAAAACCGATACCTCTAATAGAGTAGTTGTAGGAGTACTGTTATAGAAACATCCCGACGGAAAATAGTACCCTATAATATTCTATAGCAAGGTTCTATCTAGTTCGGAACTAAACTAGAAGATCTATAATAAGGAACTGTTCGCAATCATCACTGCGTTTAAATAATAGAGGGTAGAACTTACTTTGGTAGCTACTAGGACTCTAGTATATACTAATCATCGCTTACTCAAATATTTTATAACTATAAAGGTACTTAATACTCGTTAAGTTTATTAGACCGAGGAATTAGCTTAGTATTAGTTCTGAATCGAGTATACCCTAGGTAAGAATAATACTAGAGTAGATATTCTTAGTCGTCGCGAATAAGATATAGAAAACTTAAAAGCGGCTTAAACTGATAACTGGTTAAGAGTCCTACTCAGACCGTATTAACTTCACCCCCGAATTAATACCAAATTAGCCTAGTCCTATATTACCTAAATAACAACTTAAACGGCTATACTAAACGTTATTAAAGGCTAGAAGTAGGTTATATTACTAGACTCTCTAGAGTTGATCGACGTATTACTATAGGAAAACCGAGCCTCCTTCGCACAGGAACGCACACTTCTACCCTGCAAGTATTAGATAGAGAATAGACTACTCCTCTACAACAATTACTTATATATTCTATTAGATTTAGGTCTTTACACGCGACTTATACGAGAGACTTATAACTAAGTATCCTCTGTATACCTAAGCGCTACTAAAACCTATTAGTTACTATCCTAGAAGTACTACTAGAAGGGTATAGAGGCTACTTATAAACGATATATACGGAATTACATCCTATACTATAAAGCTTATCCGATATAAACCTAAACCCTAGGTTTTATCTACCTACTTCCTATACTAAATTAACTAATATAGTACCTGTGTATTAACTTTAAGGATTTCCCTATAGATAAGTCCGGATACAATTAGATTATAGTAGTAATCGATCGCCTGTCTAAATAAGCCGTATCTATTCCCTACTATTATATAATTAACGCACGGGGAATAGCCGAATTATTTATTTAATAGGTGTACCGCTTTAGCTATACACCCGAAACTATTATTTTAGACTGAGAACCTTAGTTTATATCTAGTTTCTGGTCCGAATTCTGCTGTATCTTAGGCGTAAAGATTAAACTATCTACTACTTATTATAAAGAGACTGACGGACAAATAGAGATTATAAATAAGTATATCGATTAGAGACTGCGTCCTTTCGTATCTTTCTACTAGAATAACTAGAGTTCTCTATTACCTATAATCGACCAAGTATAAGCGACTCTACCCTATACAACTATTAGAATATCCCCGTATTAGATCTTATACGGATCCGAGCCCCGTTAGAGTTAGGATTAGAAATATTCTATTAATCCTATTACCGCGACAGACAAATTAAATTATAAGAACGCTTTAGCTCTAGTAATTTATATATATACAGCCTAGGAAACCGTAAAGGCTAATATTAAGAAAGCTTAGGATTATATGCGATCTATTATTAACTATTACTAGTAACCGATTAATTAGTAGATTGGTAATATAGTCTACTTAAATACTAAGAACCTTACGGTCTAGAAACCGAGCCGAAAGCTATCCGATTAATAGGAGGGCCCCTTTAAAGTACTAGAGTAGGTTAGAAACTTATACTACTTACAGCTACCCCTAGGGTCGAGTATATATAATATCTTCGTACTAAACCTACTATATAAGAACCCTTAAGACCCTCTACCTAGATAAGAAGCTCTAAAACCACCCGCTATCGCTATTAATAGGGTAGAAGAGTAGGAGGTTAAGGAAATACTGGCCAGTAAGTTATATTACAAGACCCTTAAATACCGTATAAAATAGGTAGGATATAATCCCAACCTAATCTAGTATAAAGCTTTAAACTTTATAGGTTCGCCTTACAAGCTAAGAGCTTTTTATAATAAGTATCCAAATCGCCTAGGACCCCTAAAAGTTCTAACTAAATAGATTAAGGTATATAAGAATAGTATAGAGAATATAGATTACTTAGTAGACGATAATGTATAAGAGTTAAGCAGTAGATTTTTTTTAAAAAAAACTAAAGTACAGGCCTAAAATTACTCCTTTATAGAATCTAGAAGGTCTAACAGTAGGCTATCAGATACCTCCCTAGTCCTCTTCTCCTCTACCCTTCTTCCCCTTTCTTCCCTCCGGACTCCCCTTAAACCTCCTCTACCTCGTTTTTAGCCGCCCGAGAGCGCTGTAATATCAGCTTAAAGGCTAGATACTAGAGTCTTTAAGGCTAAAACCCGACGGAGTAACTTAGTACCCTAGTAGAACGAAGCTACCTAGATACTAGCTGTAAGAAGACTATCTTCCTAACTTCTTACAACCTAGGCTATAAGCGCTAGGCTGTAAGCGGACTCTAAAATAGCCTCGAAGGCTACCTCTTTATCCTTCTTATCCCCTATATATTGGGCTGCTACCTATAGTTCGAGATAGCCCTGGAAGACTAGAAACTCCTCCTTATAGTAGAAGAGGATCTATAAGTACGTTAGTAGCAAGTACCCTACTAGTATTAGATATAATTTATACGGGGTTGTACTTTTCATTTTACGAGATGTAATACTCGTATTTTTTTAATCTTAGAGACTAAAAGGAAAATATTATATACTACCCGCGGGCGAGCGCGCGTGTAGCCCGAAGGTAGATAACCTAGAAAACCTCTAAAGAGGCTCTAGAAGGCGGGCGGAATAGTATATTAATTAATTTTTTTTTCTATAAGGCGTTAGTAATGCTTTAATAATTAATAGTTCTAGAGACGCGCAACGATACGTATAGAGTAGAAGTTATTATTTAGTTAAGGAAGCTTAGTTAACAGCAACCTAGTAATATACTAAGGCTGGCAAACGCTTATTACTATACGCGACGAAATTACAATATTAATAAACTGTTACAATAGTAGTTACCAGCTAATATATAGGTTAATTACACTTACCGCGAAAATCTTACTTAATATTACGTTAATAAACGTATCTCCATAGGCAACTACACGTATTAACCCTTACCGGTAAATACCTCGAAGAAATTTCTTTATACTGGAACCTATCTATAACAGCCCTAATTCCCTCTTAAACTAGCGCAGATAGGGACTATTAGCCTATAAGGAGGGGGGTAGTATAATAATGCAAAGAAATCGTTCTATAAAAAGCTCCATCTTTTCGCTTATCTTATCCTACCTCTAGTTCTACCCCTTTTCCTATCCGTATATAGTTGCACACTCCCTTATAAGTAGCTCGGGAGTTTTTCTATATCCTTTCGTACAAGGCCTATAGGTGTTAATAGAATTCCCAGGTCCCTAATCCCCCACGCACTCCTATATGCCTCTAAGTAGATTCGTACTGTATTCGGACCTATTATCTTGCCTACGCCGTTACAGGTATAGGGCGGATAATAACTAAGAGTAATTATATACTATAAAGTATATTATTCTTATAGACTTATAATAGAAGTATATAAGTAGAGTATATAAAAGATATTTAAGTTAACTATAAAAGGCTATAAAGATTAGAGTTATAAAGTTATTAAATATAATTTAGTTCCCTTATTATTTTCTTACTTAGTTATTTAATTAACTAAACTACTAAGTATATTTAGCTATTTAGTTAGTTAAGTTATTAAGTACGTTATATACTTTATACTAGTCTTATTCTTCTAACTATATAGAGTCCTAGATCTTAATTAAGTCTAGTATAGAGGTTCTTATAAAGATACCTATAATACTATCTTCTCTTTTTAAACTCTTAGCTTAAAAGTTTTCCTATTCTAAACTAGTATATAGTAGAGTTAATATACTATTTTTACTAAAACTATATATATTCCTAATACCTCCTCTTTATTATTTAACTCTAAGTAGATATTATTATATTAATTATATAGACTATTTAGGTAAAATAATTATATCTTATTCTTAGTATTTCTATAAAAAGTTAACTTATAAAGTAGATAAGAAGAAGATACTTAAGAAATTATATTATTTAGAGTACCTTTATACTAGTATATATTTATTATATAACGTAGATTATAATACTTAAATTACTTATATATTATAGTTCTATAATACTAGTTTATTCTTAATTCTTCTTAGTAGTAAAGTAGGATACTAAAGTTGTAAAATTAGAGGAGGAGATTCGTCTAGCCTAGGAGGAGTTAGAATAACTTCTTAATAAGGTAGTAGTAGCTTATATAAAGATCTAGCATCTTCGCAAAATTTATAAATAAGTAAAATATAGGTAGATAGAGGGTTATAAATATATATAGGAGCAACTTAAAGAAGAGAAAGAGGTAGATTATAAGATAGGTCTTCTTCCTAAAGTAGAGTTACCTCCTATAATATAGCTAATATTATTTAATCCTACTACTCTATTTTCTAGTTTTCTTTATAAATTTAGTTTTTATAATATACCTATAACGCTATAGAACTAAGGTTTTCTTCTAGTTTCTAGATATTATTCTATAAGTTCCTATATTTATCTATTTCTAACTATTTTATTAGATAGTACTATTTACTATTCTATATTTTATACCTTATTATTCTTTTAACTTTCTATTTTAAGTCTTCTTTATATACGTCTACGTTATATACTATTAGTTTAGTATTCTAAAGTACCTTTTCTATAAGTATAATATAGAAGGTTAGGTGGATTTTTATAGTTGTAGATAATTTAAGTTAATAGTTTATAGGTAATATCTATTCTTTAATCTTATATAGTCCGATTTTAATATAGTTTAGTTTACTACTTAGTTATTTACTTTAAATATTTCGTCTTAATAGCTAAACTTTTTCTCTCTTCTTAAAGTAAGGTAGTTATTTATATTTCTTATTATAGTATTTCTTTATAGTATATTATAGGAACTAGAAATCTTTTTTTAGTAAGTTTTACGTTTATTAAATAATCTTAACTTATTCTTATATTTAGAATATTTATAATACTACTTTAATTAAGGTATTATATATTTTTAGTTTATACCTATAATTTACTATAAATAGTAATACTCTAGTTATATTATATATAGTATTATTATATATAAGTTATACTATTAGTAGTAGTATTATCTAATTATTTTATCTATAGTTAAGGTAGTATTATAAGTATTACTCTACTATTTAGTTTATTTATTCTATCTATCTATCTATCTATAGGTAAAATACTATAAATATTTTATATTTAATTTCTAGTAAGTTTATAATTATTTACTAAAACTTTAAAGTAAACTTAGTATTTTAGTTTATAATTATTTTCTAAAGTATTCTATACTATACTATAATCTATTTTAAAAAGATGTTTACAACTTATTTTACTAATAATACTTTATTATAGGAGATAAAATAGGTATATTTTATAAGTCTATCTATAATTATTATAATAGAGTTATATACTTCTCCTTTAAAGTAGTTTTTTAACTTTAGTAGTTTAATAATAAAGTCTATAGTAATTTCTATCTATAGTTTAGTAGATGTTTCTAGGTTTTATAATAGTTTATAGGGTATATATCTACTAGATTTATTCTATTAATAGTCTACGTATTCCCGTAATATATTCTTTATCTATTCCCTTACTTTAGGAAAATAGAATCCCTAAAAGATTTGTTCTAGCATTTTTTTAGTTCTTTAGTATTTATAGGTAAGAGTTTTATAAAATTGCCTAATAAATTCTTTTCTAACTTTAACTAATATATAGATTTAATTATAGATATATAGTAGTCTATTTATTTATTCTAGTTCTTATTCTTAGAATTCTTTAAATATCCTATCTATTACTAATCTAATTAATATTATCTAGTTTACTTCTTTAATAATAGTTGTTACTATAAGTTGTAAGTAATTATATACTATACTTCTATCTTATTATTTTCTTAGTAGTATAGCTATAATTCCTTTCTCTTACTTATATTCTAGTAGTCTATTTAATATATCTACTCTTTAATTCTATTTTCTACTAATATAGATAATTTTAAAGTTAAATATAGCTAGTTTTTATAACTATCTAACTTATCTAGAAGTAAGAGTTTTAGTAGTAAGAAAGGTAGTAAAGTTCTTATAATCGTAATAAACTTTAGTTTACTATTTTACTCTTTATAAATATATATACTATTCTTTAAAGTATATTATAATAGCTAGAAGTTCTTAGTTATATATATTATAGTTTATTTCTACTAGTATAAGTTTTTATAAATAATATACTACTAGATATTATTTCCTATTATAGATTTATATAAGAATTCTAGCTATTCTTATTCCTAATACGTTAGTTTCTATAAAAGCTTTCTTTTCTAGGTTATAGAGTTTTAGTACCGGTTCTTACTAAAATTATTTCTTAACTTCTTAGAAGGCTTTTTCTTATTTATTTCCCTATATAAAGGTAATATCTTTCTTTAATAGTTAAATTAGAGGTATAGTTATATTATTCTAATTATTAATAAAGGTTTAACAGAAGTTATAAAATTCTATAAAAGATTAGATATCTTTAACTAACTTTAAAGTTAGCTAGTTTCTAATTACTATTAATTTATTTAAGTCTATTTATAGTTGTTCTAGTTTAATAATAAATCCTAAGTAGTTTATTCTTATAGTATAGAATTTACATTTTCTTATTTTAAGGTATAGTTTTACTACTTATAATACGCGTAGTACTTATTTAATATATTTCTTATATTCCTATTTTATTTTTAAATATATAAGAATATTATTTAAATATACTATATAAAATCGTCTAAAGTAGGGTCTTAGTATCTTATTAATTCGTTTTTAGAAGGTGGCTGGTATATTAATAAGTTTAAATAGTATAACTAGATATTTAAAGAGTCTTCTTTTTATTCTAAATACTATCTTCTATTTATCTCCTTCTTTAATACGGATTTAATAGTATACGTTCTAGATGTCTAATTTTATAAAAATAGTAGCTTCTCTTAATTAGTTTCTTAAATTATAAATAAATAGTAGAGGATATTAATCTTTAATTATAATATTATTAAGGGTATAATAATTAATATATATTTATAGGTTAGTTATTTCTTTCTTATTTATAAAGAGTATAGGGTATATTATTAGTAAGTTTAATTCTCTAATTATTCCTTTCTTTAAGTATTTATCTATATATTATTTTAGAGCTTCTATTTCTCTTAGTATTAGACTATATATTAGTTTATATTTAGGTTCTTTTTCTAGTTATAGTTTAATTTTATAATTATATTCTCTATATTTAGGTAGGTATTATAGTAGTTTTTAGAGCTATTTTATTAAATATTAGTATTTCTTAGATATACTATATAATATATTTTCTATTAGAAATAATTCTTTTACTACTTCTTTTACTATTATAGTAAGTTATTCTTTAATTAGTTAGTTAGAGTTTTTAAGGATAATTTATCCTATTTACTAATTTATTTAAGAGTTTTCTTTTCTTAACTATAAGATTTTTAAGATAATATTATAGTTAGTAATCTCTATAATTTAGAATATTTATCTTTATTAAATTGTTCCTAGAATTTTAAACTCTTCTAGTTCTATAGTATATATAACTTTCTTCTAGAAATCTTTTCTTTCTATAGTTTAAATTATATAAGGTTATTCTAGTTATATTATAAGTATTTCTTTTCTAGTAATATAGTTACTAGCTATAAAATTTTTTATTACTCTACTATTAATAAGTATATATACTTTATAGTTATAGTACTATCTAGGTATTATAAGGTAGTATTCTCTTATATTCTTATATAACTAAGTTATCTTAGACTAGTAGGCTATTACTTCTTTTATAGATATATATTTCGGGCATTTCTATTCTAGGTATTTATATTATAATCTTCCTCTAATATATACTTTAAGTAATAAGAGTTTAGGTTTAAGTACTATATAGTTTTAAGTTTATTTAGTAACTTCCTATTCTATTATAACTTCTTACTTTATAGGGTTTTCTAATACTTTATCTTTATTTAGTTGTTTTAGCTATATACCTATACTTTCCTTTCTTCCTTAATAGGCCTTATACTATCGTTTAATATAAAATATCTATACTATCTTAAAATATACTAGATAGTATTAGTTTATATAAAAGTTATTATCTTCTCTAACTTAATAGTCCTATTCTTATTTATATTACGATACCTTTAGTACCTAGTATTTTACTAGTACTTTACTTTATAAGAAGGCTACTACTTTCTATATTATATATACAGCCTTATCCTAGTCTATTATATTAAAGTATTCTTCTACTGCCTTTATAGTTTCTATCTATTTTTAGAAGTATAAGAAGTAGATTTCTCTAAAATAGGTATTTTACTATTCTTCGTAAATATTAATAATATCTTATTCTAGTCTATTTTTATTATAGAACTTTATAAGTAGTTTTTTTTATAAAGTAGTTATAGGAGTTAGAGTTTTTTATTTATACTTAATTATTCCTCATTAGTATATAAAATATACTCTAGATACTAGTTTAGGTATTAGTACTCTAATAGTAGCTTCTTCTATTTATAATAGAGTATTTATTTCTTTATTCTTATCTAATATTTCCTAAACTTCTTCTAGCTATCTTTTTATATATTTCTATATTACTATAAGTTATATTTTCTTCTAAAACTAATATCTTATAGTTTCTTTAAGTTACTAGTATATTTAATACTTATCTTTATTATAGAAGAACTAATATAAGGTTCTATATTCTATAGTTACAGCTAGTTTTTCTTTACCTACTTCCTGTAGTTTATCTTTTATAAGCTAGTTTTTCTTTTTTTTCTTTTTACTTTAATATTCTTTTACTATATATTCTAGTTTTTAATAATTATAATACTTAATATCTTTTTTCTAAGTCTTCTTTTCTTAAGTTACCTATAGTTTAAGCTTCTTTTCTCTAGTAGTACTTAGATCTATAGGTCCGCTTATATTAGTAGCCTTTACTAAAAAGTATATCTTTTAGTAGTATACTTATCTTTTCTTATTTTTAAACTAGTATAGTTTATTATTAATTCTCTTTACTAGTTAGAAGTATAATACTAGATCCTACAGTTACTCTATATATATTATTATTCTTCTTATTTCTATTTTTAATCCTCTATAAAACTTTACTATTATACTATAATTATCCTAGATAACTTTATTTAAAAGCTATTAAAAGCTTAATATATATAAGGTAATAAATTCTAGTTAAACTAGGTTATAAAATCTATCTTCTACTACTCGTACTTTATTAATATCTCTAAACGCTAGTTTAAGTTTCTATTAGAAGTATACTAGACTTATAAATATTACTTTAGTTTTATTCTTCTAGTATTTCTCTATATAGTTCTTAAAATCTATTAGAAAGGACTAGAACTAGTTAAATAGTTTACCTATTAAGTATACTCCTATAAATAGTACTTTCTTATTTTTATATTAGATAATATTAAGGTTAGTATTAATATAGATTCTTACTACTACTAGAAATCTTTTAAGTTTAGACCTAGTTCTATTAAATTTATTAAATAGTACTAGTTTAATTTATTATTAATAATATATTATTAGTAGTACTCTTTTAACTTATTTAAGTTTTTAGATAATTCCTATAAGTCCTATCCCTTATTTATTATTAACTATTCTTTATATTCTTTTAAAACTTTTAAGAAGACTATTTTAAGTCTCCTTTAAACTTTTTATCTATTTATCTACTAGAACTAGCTATTTCTATTATTATACTAATTCGTTCTATATTCTTATAAATATAGTTATTATACCTACCTCTAAAGAGGTGGTTTTACTAGCTAATCTTAATATTCTACTTGCGTAAGTTTCCTACGTTACTTACTAAAGGTATCTCTTTCCTTATAACTAAAATAGTCTAACTAGTCTTACTTCTTCTAGTTTTACGAGGGTAGTTAAAGTATAATAGCCCTTCTACTTAGCTAGATATAGGGCGGATAATAACTAAGAGTAATTATATACTATAAAATATATTATTCTTATAAGCTTATAATAGAAGTATATAAGTAGAGTATATAAAGGATATTTAAGTTAACTATAAAAAGCTATAAAAATTAGAGTTGTAAAGTTGTTAAATATAATTTAGTTCTCTTATTATTTTCTTACTTAGTTACTTAATTAACTAAACTATTAAGTATACTTAACTATTTAGTTAGCTAAGCTACTAAGTATATTATATATCTTATATTAGCCTTATTCTTCTAGTTATATAGAGTCCCAGATTTTAATTAGGTCTAGTATAAGGGTTCTTATAAGGATACCTATAATAGCTAACTAGTAGCTCTAATAGTTTTAATAGTAGTAAGCTATCTAAACTACTAAAAAAATTGTTATTAATAGATTCTACTTTAATAGTTAATATTTTATAGAAACTATAATAAAAGTATATAATAAATTAAAGATTTAGAGTTATATTAATAAGAGTATAATAGAAAGAAGAGTTGTAGTAGGGTATTAGGCTTAATATAATAAGTATATATACTATCTACTAGTATAAATTAGATAGAAATAATAATAAAATATATATATATCTAAATAAATATAAAACTATTAGTTAATTTAGTATAAAAAACTATTATTAAAAAGTATACTACTAGTTTTATAAGATAGTAAGTTATTATAGTTTTTTATTATAGTATTCTTATAATATATATCTAAACACCTTATTAACTTTACTTTATAATCCTAATTTAGTACTAGCTCTTAATATATATATATATTTTAGTATCTATATTTATATTTTAAGTATCTATTAATAAATCTTAATTTAGCTTTATACTACTAATCTTAATTATTAATATTAACTATTCTATTCTACTACTATTAATATATAATATCTTATACTTAAGGAATAGTACGATTTAAAATCGTTCTAATAGATAGTAAGTTTCTCTAAAAATAGCTCGCTATTAAATTAGCTTATAAAATACCTATACTAGTAAAGCCTATATTAGTAAAGTATTACTATTACCCTAAGAATAAGTTATTATAGATTTTTATTATAGTTATATACTAATAGAATATAGCTATTATACTTTAATAGATTAAATAATATTAGAAGAGTACTAAACTCCTTCTTTAAAAGCTCTCTTTTTTATAGCTAATCTATAAAATTACTACTATAGTTTAGGAAGATACTTATAGTAGTAAAATACGTTAGTAATAGAGCGTAATTAAGGCTTTTTAAAAGTCTACTAAAGTTTTTCTTATTAGATTCTTTAAAGGTATATTATTTTTTATATAATTTATACTATATAATACTAACTATATTAGACTATAATATAAATATAATTTATATAAAGTAGATTACTATCTAAAATAAAAATATATATTTAGTAAAGTAATATTATAAGAAGTTTAGTCTTCTATTAAATTAGAGTTATAATCTCTAGATAGTTTTAGGCTTAGAAAAGGCTACTTTAAATAAAACTAGTTCTCTACTATAATAATTTATAGTAATAAATATTTAATATATAATATATAATAAATATATAATATATAATATATAATAAATATATAATATATAATATATAATAAATATATAATATATAATTATTTTCTATAATTATAGAAGAACCTTATAGAATATTTCTACCTTAACCTTATATCCTAGTACTAAGAACTCTACCCTAACCTTAACTTTAATATTAAGAACTTTTACCTAATCTATACTCTAGTACTAAAAACTCTACTTTAACTCTAACTCTAGTACTAAAAACCCTAAACCTAACCTTAACCTAGATAAAGTATTATATATTCTATTTACTAGTCTAGATTATTATATTAGAAACCTAAATAAATAAGACTTAAATATAATATTACGTCTAGATTTTTAATTAGGTATTAGAGTCTAATCTAAGTATATTTCTAAACGTCTATAATAATACTATATTAATATAATACTAGTAATAATATTACTACTAATTTCTAGTATAGTACTATTATATAAACTAAACTAACCTAATCTCTAGTATAATACTACTATATAATAATAACTAGTTATACTAATATACTTATAACCTAATCTAATCTCTAGTATAGTACTATTATAAGAATTAAACTAATCTAATCTCTAGTATAATACTACTATATAATAATAACTAATTATACTAATATACCTATAATCTAATCTAATCTCTAATATAGTATTATTATATAAACTAACCTAATCTCTAGTATAGTACTATTATATAATAGTAACTAATTACGCTAATATATTTATAACTTTAACTAATACTAGTATTAATAACTACTATTTAATTATAAATAACCTAAATATAATATAAAAACTTAATTTATAAGAGTTTATAATTAAGAGGGGGGTACTATTATAGTAATACTATAATACCTCTACACCTATACTACTCTTACTATAATACTTAAATTAGCTGTTAGTAATAGCTATTAACTACTAGCTAGAATATAACTAACTTATTTTAACTATAATAGAGGAAGGTTTTACTAACCCAGCTAGCCTATATAGTAGTATAGACCTAGCCTCTATAAAAACCTATATAATATAGATATCTCTATTCTTTATATAATATTTTAATATTTATATATAGTATATAGTAATAGAGTTAACTACCTAAAGTATAATTAACTAACTATATATAAGCGTTTGTAATATTCTTATATATACTAGATTAATATTAGAAATATTTAATATAATAGACTATTATTTCTTATAGTATATATATATATTATTAACTATTATTGTATTTTACCTATCTAATATTAGTTAAGATAGATATTTACTTATACTAAACGCTTATTTATATACTATATTATCTATTAGAAATTAATAAGTAAAGAGACAATTATAATTAAGTAGATATACTAGATATAATAGAGTACTATAAGTATATAATATATGCTATTCTATATATATATAAGATGCCCAAATGCTTAAGACTCTAACAACTCTTCTTAAGCTGCTACGGAATAATACTCTCAAGCCTATACTCCGGCCATATCTGCTTCTGCTTCGTTCTATCCTTCTCCTTGATCAGTTTTTCAGCCTCTTTCATTTTCATTTTGAGCGCAGGATATTTCTCCGACAAATTGGCAAAGTAATGTATGCTCTCCATCTATCTTACCACTGCTTCGCCAGTAACTGAAACAATGTGCAACATACTCAAACAGCATATCATCTGGCGAAATCCACTGCAACAGCTGATTCAAATCATTCATATCTATCATGCGAGACACAATCGTGTAGCACATGTCTGTACGTAGCTGATCAGCATGAACGATCATACCTAGGACATGGACCGCTTGATACAACCAAATATTCTCAACAAATGTCTCGCTGACTATGATGCTAAAGTTCCTGGCGCCCTACTAGACACATTTCAGGATTGTAGAAATCACTGCATTGTTAAGTGTTTCGTCAGCTATCTGTATACCCGTCTCTAGCAGATTATTCCACAATTATTTCTAGATTTTGTTGCTGGCGGCCATCAGCGCGCCTCTTGGTGCCTCGCCTAAAAACCCGTTGTCCTTTACTATAGCGAGCTTGAAGCCTGACATGAGCTCTAGGCACTGTTATGGGGGTCAGGTTCTGAGATTAGGTGGTCTAATGTGGAAGTCGGGCATGGTGGTCATGTGTAGCTGTTTGATTAAGATAGTGATACTCTGCTCGTTTCTGAGTTCAAGTTTCACCACGCCTTTGGGCCTGTACGCGAAGTAACCGTAATCGCCAACTCCTTGAAAGGGCTTGGTTTGAGGACTCTTGGATGGAATGGGGAAATTGCGGGCCAAGGTAAAAAATCGAGAGGTTGGACACGCCTGCATGATTTAAGGGTATTAAGACATTAGTTCAACGAACTTATTGAGTTGTTTAATAACGGGGAACCTGATGAGATACCAGGAATTATTTTATTAGAGATATTGTGATAAGTAAGCTGGTCATTTGAAAGGTCACATTGCACGACACATTACTTATACTAGATTTTGTCTCGTTTTGTAGAATATCGATAGTCATTGAATAACCTTTGCTCGACTCTCATCAAGGTAATATGAGGCCCTCATCATCATCATAATAGGACACTCATAAATTAGGCAGTAGCATCCGGGCATGTAATATCCTTACCGCAAGAGAGCTTGGCGGTTTCTCTCCATGGAATAAAACACTACTGAACTCCTAGAAAATACCCTGTGCTAGTATAAACCTCCTTGGAACCCCACCAAGCTCAATACATCGTACAGTATCACAGAGAGTTGCTACTAGAGCGACGTGCTGTGAAATGACAGACCGTGATTGGGGTTATTCAAACTGAGAACTTTTACAAAGTGTTGAGCGCAGATTTTCATCAAGCCTGCAAGTGAATCGTCGTAGATTGGACCTCCGTAACAGTTATGTGCTGCGACTCTATCTTTGCGTCGTCGTGGACATGTTGTGCTTGCTTCTCTTGTTCCTTCATTCGCGCAGCCCTATGATAGAAACGTGATCCTCGAGCTGCGAACTTTCTAGGATCGTTCTTGTGATGGGTGCCATATCGCGCATCAAAAGCTTCTATGGAAGCCTTTAGCTTCGGGTGATGGCTCAAGAAGGCTGA
Organism: Lojkania enalia; assembly: GCA_010094045.1. NCBI lineage: Eukaryota > Fungi > Ascomycota > Dothideomycetes > Pleosporales > Lojkania > Lojkania enalia. The sequence continues at coordinate 212,794 of ML986589.1, forward strand.
AAATTCCTCGGGATCCGGAATATTGCGGCGGAAGCGTTGGATTGCGAGGGTGTTCACCATCGCCGTATATAGTCGGCTGTTATTTAGCGCAGCAAGCTCTTCAATTACGAGGACTTCTTCATAATCAGGAATGTTGGTTTTCAGATAGTTAATGTGCCAAGATTGTATGTGCTCGGTATAATGACTCATACCGAGGAAGCGGGATGCTTCAATCAAGGCGACGTTCTCCCGGACGGTGTCCCGAAAGGGCATCAAAGGGACCTCAAACAGCTGAGACACATCCTTCATCCAGGTATCCAGCAGGTATACTACGGCGTCTGGATCGATGGCAGGTTTCCTGATATGAAATTCGAGGCTTCGAGGCTTCTTTGTAAAGTAATTATTCAGGACCGACGAGACTGCCATAGCAGCTCTCTTCGAAACCTTGCAAATAACAGTATTTCCGGCATAGATGGTAGCCTGTGGACCATTCAGAAGATCACAGCGGTGTGGAGCGGTCAGGTTCGTTATATTCTCTAGGTCCTGTTGGACAATGGAAGTGGGCGCTGGGGTAACCTGAACAGAAGTGGCCGGTGAATGAGCCACATTGGCATATGAGACTGCAGACCCGGAGAGAACCGTTCTAGGGGTGGAAACTGGTAGAGTTATAGGGAAATCTGCACACCTAGGAATTATCTGAAAGTCTGACTCTCGCTTCATGGCTGGCTGTTTCTTTGGAACTAGTGGTGAAGTGATCCTAGGCGGCGAGGATGCCACGCTAGCGTATGATGGATAGAGTGGGGAAGTAGATGCTTGTTTTGACTGGCAATTGGGGGGTTTTGCTGGCGTTTCTACACCATCTTTTTTACCTTGATCTTTTTTAGGCGTAACATGATTGAGTACTGATGCTAGTGATGAAGGATAAATACCGGGTGAATCCGATAGTATAGTGTATTTGTTTAATGACGAGGAGCTTCCACGCGAGTGGCTAGAAGAGATGGAACCGTAGGATGTACCATTGGGAGTCCCCTGACCTGGTGGAGCGATGGTTGGCCATTCCTCTTGGTCGGTAACGACTTTGCCCTTGCGCTCCTTCGAGGACTTGTGTGAATCCTTGGAAATGCTGGATGACTCCGAGATGGTACGCTCTCGAGTGCTAGTCTCGGGTACACTGTCGGACATTATGGCCACACTATAAGACAGCGGTGCTATGCTAATTGTAGCCATAGGTGCAGTGACTTGAAGTGAAGGTGACTCGACGAGTGATGCTGTCCTCGCACCTAGGGAAGCCTGAGGGGAGGGAGACCTGGACTTCTTTACGGTCTCGTCGACATTAGTCAAGCGAATAATCTTAGGTAGTGAAGCTTCTGATGTGGTCGTCGTGCGGGCCTTGGAGAGATTGGTATCGCAAATTGTAGGAATTTCGTTGTCGGCCTTGAGATTGGAAAAAACCGAAATCGAATCACTGCGAGCATTCTCCCCAGCTACAGCTTGAGAAATCCTAGCCTTCTTCTGGCGCTTTATCACGCTCTTGGAGAGTGGCTTAGGGTCAATTCTAGGTGACATTAGTTTGCCGTGATTAATTTCGTAGGTGAGATTAGCGTACGGCTGAGCAAGCATGGCGAATGCATTATTTTGGGAAACAGTTGAAGACATAATGGAAGTGAGAGGTGATGCGACTTAAAGAGATACTGTTAATATGTGTGACGGACTATTACTGACAAGACCTGGCCTGATAAGTGGAATCTGCTCGGTGGGTCGATGCAAAGCTTCGAGATGTGCTGTGCGTAGAGGCTCGAGGTATTTGCTGAAGTAATTGGCAAAGAAAGTAGGTTGCATACTCCGCGGGAGTAGTTATTGGAGGTGGAGTGCGATGAAGTGGTAATGGGGAGAAGAGGAGAAGCGACGCAGTGTTTATTGACTTGGCTCATGGGCGAACCTCGCCAACAAGCACGTGATATGGAGAAAGAAGAGGCATTTCTATAGCTAGGGAAAGGCTGGGAGGCGAATGAGTAAATGGAGTGGATAGTGATCAGAAAGTGAAGGGTAGTCGAATGTGAGTGAAAGGCAGCCGTCACTTTACATTGAATTTATGCATTGAGCCACTGAAATAAATTCAAATTAGGAATAGCTTGTAGGTATAAACTGAACTAGCCGGGAAATATTATTTCATAAAAAGTCAAGAAATACCTCAAAGTCCTGCGGGTCCGGGATCTGCTTCTTGAACAATATCCAGCCCGGATGACCCGCCGTGAAGTTGAGGAAAGCTTCATAACCCCTGTTCGCAGCTTTCTCAGTCGATTCGAGCTCGTTGTACTCGGAGATTACAGCTCTTCAAGTATGCCCAGGTTTACCAAAGTATTCTCCCGGCGTAATTCGGCATACTGAGATCACGGGTAGCAAAGTAGATAGCAATGCTGTCTCTTATTGAGGTCGTAGAAGGAATGGGGTATGCTGAACAGACTGCGATGTATGCATGAGCCACTTGAAAGTGTATCGAATGGCTCTAGTGTCCGTGGCGGCATCGAGGTGCGCTTAGTCAATCGCTTGGTCCTTGGTAATGACTTTCTAGGCCTTGGTGGAGATGGCGAGCAAGAGGCGGAGTGGAATATTCTCCATATATTCCTTACAAATGAAAGTCTTCACGCGGGCACCCTAGATCAATGCTATATGTTCTGAATAGATATATGATTAGTCTACATAATAACTTCCTGTTAGCCACTGAGACCGGAACACCTGACAACGAGAGAGTTGTAATATCGGCTAGTTGCTAAGTAGTTGGTCTAGGTTTGCTTCCTCCAGAAGCATGCCCCGGCTGGCCGTGCGCAAGTTTGGGCGAGCGAGCGGACACGGAAGACCGTCTGCAAACTCAATATTGTACAAACTCCTCGGAGGTTGGCAAAGGTCTATGGTCTGGTTGAATGTGAGATAAACTTTTATGAGTTTATAGGTGAGAAAATGTTGAACGACGAAGCCACGAAGTGACCGGGTGAACTCCAAAATAGCCCACTGTTTACATGATAGTGACGCATTACGGGGATTCACAGAGAGATAATGCGCGCAAATCAAAGGCATTCACCAATATTGAAAATTCGAGAACCTTTCGAATGGTTATATTGATAGGTACCTTCTTCAATGATGAGCAAATCTATACGCTGAATACATGACTCCGAACGCCCTCTAAAATAGAGAAATTAAATTATTCTGGACCCCGTATATGAGGCTATTCATTCTGGCTAATCTTTTCAAAGTAGATTTAAATCAGGGCGCCATCATTAAAACTGTCAGTCGAATCTCCAGGAAGATCAAGATCCTTCACAGAAAAGATGCACCTAGAAGACCTTTTGCTCCTCCGTGATAGCGCGGATTCTTGAAGTCACGCTTCTTATCCAGCCTCCCTCCCCTCCCTATTCTTATTTTCCTTCTCAAGCCAAGACTTTCTCTTCTCGGCTTGTTGAGCCTCCCCCTCCGCTTGCTTTTGCGCTTCACGGCGCGCCCGCTCTTCCCACTCCCCACGCCGCTCCGCCTCATGCATCCCCCGTCGCCTTCGCCGCTTCTCGTACTCGGCCTGTTTCTTTTGACGAATACCATCAAGACGTACTTGTTCCATCTCCATGGCTTTACTAAGTTTGGGATGCTGGGTAATATATTCAGCAAAGGGCTCTGGATCTGGTATCATGTCCCTAGACCTCAACCATGTCATTCGCTTCACTAGCAAGGCAAAGAAAGAATCGTCAGGTGAGAGGGCGAGACTCTCAATCTCGCTCATCTCCTCGTATGTCGGGATAGAGTTCTTTAGGTAGGCCCAATACCGGCCGATGATCTTCTTTGTGTAAACTTCGACGCCGAGAAGTTTCGCAGCGCGGCAGATGGACAGATCAGCGAGTAGATTGTTCTTAGCCGAAAGTTCGGGGACAACGGGTAGAGTAGAAGCTGCCTTAAGCCAAGATTGAATATATAGGACTGGGCGACCGGAGATGCAAGCCGGTAAGTGTAGCTCGCGATTGCTGAAGGCTTCGGGAGGAGTAATGGAGACAGCTTTAAAGAGAAGTAGTGGGATGGAGCAAACATAATCATTCCCGGTGAAGATTTTAAGACTAGGGCCTTTGAGGAGGGACTTACGGGCCTCTAGTGATATATCTCGAAGGTCAGCGTGATTTGGGTCGGTAGGAATGTCGTTAGCAACCGGATTGGCTTTAGGGACCTGAGTAGCTGTGAACCCATCAGCCTCAGACAGCGCGGAGGATGGCGCAGGGTGATGCGGAGAATAATCTTCTGCAACTGGAGGCTGGCGTTCATTAGCTGAAGCCCCATCCAAGGGGTCCTGGTCGGAACCGCTCGTATGGTGCCCTTTCTCTCCCTCTCCCTCTCTCTCCATTCCGTCGGAGAAAGTGGCTCCACAGTCTACTCCACTAACAGAGCTACTTTCACTTCTTTCCTCCTCTTTCTTCTCCACATTTTCTTGTTCGACTTCTAGCCTGGCATGCTCAGCCTTCCACTGAGTTGCCATCTTTTCCTGCTCTTGATAGTGTTTTTCCCACGAGTCTATGGCCGGTTTGATTTCTCTTTTGAGTTCCACTGCTAGATCGGTGGCTATCTTCCCCTTCACCAGCGATGTGGCAGGGAGTCCGCGAGTCCGTAGGCGCTCTTCATACCCACTGTTCTCTTTGCCGGAGCTAGAATCTATCGAAACTGACTTGTCACTGTCGGAGAGGACGGGCGAAGGGGTGGTGCAAGGAGGTTCTGGGAGCCAAGTCGCGGTCGTGGTATACTTAACCATGTAACCGTCAACAACGTATTCTGTGATCTCGAGATCGATGGCCTGGCCAAAGCGGATAGTCTGTTTGACGATGGGCATTGTCAAGGATTCGATATGCGTTACGGGGTGCGATTAGAACGCTGGTGGCTTAATGTGTAGGGCCTCGATTTGGACTATGTGATTGTCAGCGAGGTTGGTATGCTAGGCGTTGGGCTGTTGTTTGGTATGGGCTTTATGGATAGGGTTGCTCTAAAGCGGGTGCAATTTAATTGGTAAGGGTTCGTGGCTCTAGCAATCGTGCGGTGAAGGATATTTTATGGTAGAAAGGGCGAGAAGCGGTGTGCGCCCCTGTGATACCGTGAAAGATATAATATTATTCACTTGTGGATTGTGAGTCAGAGTAGTTGTCTAGGTTGATACAAATACAGGACAGTTTATATAAAGTAGTTTATAGCAATACTCTATTTAACTTAATTCTAAGAACGCATATTACTCAAAGTAATTGGCGTATTCTAGTCCATTAATGTATACAACTCTACAGATGCGTTAAAACGCCATTATTGTCAGGTTTTTTTCTCTTTTTTCCCGACTGACAGATATGCTTCGCCAGCTATCAAATTTACAGGTATCCGTGCTTGATTACGCCTACGCCATATATGCCATTCCATGCAAGCAGGCCCAATTTCAGTTCTTCGCGGAAGCCTAGCGTATATCCTACTAGCCAATACACTATATGGAGGACCCATACCTATCTTTGGCGTCGTGGCATGTCCCTTGCCTCTTCTGCGCTCACAACCCTCAGTGACTTGAGGTTCCCCTCCAGCTTGAGCGGCGAAGCCGCCTGCTTCCCCACATTCTCAACAGTCTTCCACTCTTTACGGGGAGTACTCTGTGAGCTGTTAGCATCTATGATATGCTGTTGCCTCTCCGTATCAGCACGCGCCTTACGAAAAGCGACGATTTTAGCGCAGTTCATCTCTACCGTCGACGCAAGTCTCGGGTGTTTCTCCATAAACTTGTCGAATACCCTAACGTTTGGAATCTGACCCATGATCTTGAGATGTGCCAAGTTGTTCGCAAGACAATCGAATACAGCATCATCCCGCTCGCACAATTTCTCAATCAGAGCCATATTGTCGAAAGACGGAAGACCATTCCGGATATAATCACAGTAATGCTTGGTGAAATGACCTACGTAGCGATCCATTCCAAGGGTTCGAGCAGCACGACGAACTGCGAGGTTCTCCATAAAGTTGTCTCCACGGAATGGGATGCTGTAGATCTTGTGGCAAGATCCCATATCGGTGAGCCAGTCCACGATATGGTGAACTGCTGGAACAGCAATAGTAGGAGCAACTTGCACACTACTTTCTTGCGGGTGTTGTGTGAAATAGTTGCACGCCTTTTTCGAGACCTGCATGAACATACGCTTAGGTACATGTCGGACTGCAACCTGACCAATATAGATAGAGATCGATGGACCTCGGAAAAGCTCTTCGCGTTGCTTGAGCGACATGTCCCGAATATCCTGTATTTTAGCTCCGCTCGTCCAACCCCCTTCTTTGCCTTGGTCGCTTTCCGCTGGCTTGTTCACTATAAATGTGGGGGTTAGCAGGCTTCTGGACAGAGGGTTAGGTTTCTTACTAAGATTGACCGGGAAGCTTAACACTGGAGCTGGTTTCGGCGTCGAATGTTGCGCAAGTTTGGATTTTGGTGATGGGGGACAAAGGACTGGCTCTTCAATCAAAGTGGTGGCTGAGTTCGAAACTGAGCCGTCGGTCGGGACTGTGGTGGCTTTGCACTCTATTCCGTCGTCATTGATAGTGTTAGGGGTTGAAAATAGGCCCTCGCTTGAGGTCTCGTTACTGACAGAGCTTGCGGCTTTGTCTTCCTTGGTTTCAGCATCAAAATTAGGGGTTTCGGCATGGCCTTCAATATCGTGATCGGACTCCTGGTTGGCCGGCTTGGGCTCGGACTTAGACTCCGGCTCCAGCTCCGGTGGAGGATCAACTATACTCCCTGCGTGATTTTCACGCCTTTCCTCCAGTTCCCCGAGCCGAGTAACCTTCTCTTGAAGAGCCAACTCAAGCTTTAAGATCAAAGTATCTTTCTTTTCCACCTCTGATTTTAAAATCTCGGCCTTTTCTACCTGCTGTCCATTCATCGACTTCAACTTTTCGATTTCAGTAGCAAGATCCCAGCTCTTTGACTTTAGCTCCTCATGGCGAACTTTCTCTTCTTTCAGCTCGAGCTCCAACTCGCGAATGCGAATGTTCTTTACCTCGAGTTCCATCTTGAAATTTTTCTTAAGTGCCAGTTCCTCCTCCTCTTCCTCCTTCTCGTCGGCCCAAGACATGCGAGGCTTCGGCGTCATATCAGCGATAGATTGCTGACCTTTTAGGTGAATCTTTGCCCACGTTGCCGGGACCGTGTTGGTTGTCGGCATGGTTGCGATTGCTAGAAAGTTAAGTTCGACGCGGGATCTCACAGTAAATCCAGTCGAGTTTATGAGAGCGGGGTTGGCCGATAGTCTAAGAGGGAGTTCGCAGCGCTTCAGGAAATTTTTGAATAAGACGAAGCTTGTTTAATGAGGGGCTGTTGAAAACTCCAAGTGAAGGCTGGGTTCGATGGGACTGGAGAATTGTTGTCGCAGCGTGAAGGCAGTAGTAGCTACACTGACGCACCAAATAGCCTTCCTTCGGTTTTCTGCTCTAGATTCCCGGCAGGCTATTATGGAGACTATTGAAAGACAGAAACTGCCTTGAAAAAGGCGTTAACTTTTTAGGCCTTTAGAGAATGCCGCAAGTGGCTAGACTACGAAGCGGTCGTGCTCCTATACGAGGACCTCTTTACGAAACCGACGGAGTTTGGTTGAGGACTTGACGCCAAAGTTGAAGAAGAAGAAGGGTTAAGAATTTAAATTTGGCTTCTCCCACGGTTGAAATTACGGGTGGAAATTCAGTGGTGAAGGGATGGCGAGTCGTGACGGCTGGCGAGAGGCTGTATAACGTCGGTGAAACTCGGTCTTGGCGTCCGCTCGTCTTCCACCGTATCGCAGCTGCCTGGCATGAACATAGATAGTGCACCCGCACTTTGTTCGAGAAGTAGCTTTTCAGCACTAGGGTAGACAGATTACTCATATGGTTCCAGTACATGCTGTTTCTAATACAAGTACGTCTCATCCGTGTCACTCCACTAGTCAATATTCGAGCCTTCCTAGATTTCCAGCTTCTCTCTCTTTGTGCTTTTCAACTTGAGGCTCTTCGCTGTGGGCATTATCAATTTTGATATATCTCTCTTCCAAACCGTTTTCTATTGGTTCTGTCTGCCCTTGGGGACCCGTGAATGGTAGTATCTAAGATATCAGAATGAAGAAGGGGCATCTGCGAGACTATCGAGCGTTGTATAGCTACTTCAAAATTCCACCAATGCAGCTACCTCGATATAGTGACGTAATACCAAGTGCCGAAAGAAGCGATAAGTGTTCCTTATCATACGTACGAAATTTCTTTCCAATCCTCGCTCTACTCTACTGACACGATATGAAATAGGCACTTGACATAGCGACTCCCTCCCTTCCAGGATGTTGCAAAACAATCTACGCGAATAATTCCTCAGATTCCATATTCGTGGTTCTTGGTAGAGGCTATCACTACCTCTACCGCGAGGATAACTTCACGTCCGACCGCGAATTTGAAACGGATTACGACAATAAACCTTGACGGTATCTGTCCTCCATATATTTTCCATGACTTTGGAAGCACCGCGCACTTCACCTTCTGTACCCGTTCGGACAGCATCAACTGTTGTATATCATGTCACTAGCCCCTACAAGGAGAAGATGGGCTAGGTCTGATGGGCAAGTCCAGCTTCGGCGGTGTACCAAACTTCTACTTTAACACCATTTATAAATTAAGACGCGGACGTATAGACCTAGTTGCACGATGAATTGCTTGCTGAGTATAGCTTGTTTAGGCACGTGGGGTTAATGGATTGCCATTAATTATGAGTTCGTAGTTCAAATCCCTGTTTGTTCTCCCAGTCTCGCACCCAACCATGCTTTGAATCCAGCGAACATGCCTACATCCTTCCACTGTCCACAGAATTCTAAAAGTAGCTCATCCCGTTGCTTCGCCCAGATCCTTTTTTCTGCATCTATCCTGCTTTCATCACCTCTAGCCAGTAGCTCCCCAGCAATTGCATGAGAGACTTTGGATAGGCAAACGGGACACAAATATGGAGGTTGCCGTACATCTTCAGCCATACCTGCTGTACCTTGCATGTTACAAGCATAATACACACAGTGATCCATACCCAGACAGTGACCTAACTCGTGTGCAACCGTGCGACAGAGACGAGAAAACCAAAGCGCTTGAAGATCTTTGCTAGTCGACGGCAGTGCGATTCCCACGACCGCATCAACTGCAGCGCGAAGGGGAGACGACTCTTCTAGATCTTCCGAGATTGCTGGTTCGAGGCCTTCCGCCGCGCAAAGCCTGTCCACATATTCCTTGCAATGGCTAGCAGGCCACATATGTGAATAATCTATTCCCGCGAGGATATCAAGGGCAGGGTTATACCGAGCCGTTGAAACGACCGCAACACGGCTCCCTCCATACGCACGACCGCAGCAAAAATCATCGTCCTCGTCTTCGTAAATATCATGGTCGACTAGGAACATTACAGAATACGCGTCCGCTGGTAGGCTGTCGATTGCGGCGTCCAGAATATCGTTGAGATTGAGCTGGCCTTTGAAAGTACCGTCAGGCGAGGGTCGGACGCGAATTCTAGTTATTCTGTCTCCGATTGCGAGGCCGATGTATGTGGGTAGATTGTTGTCATTTTTGGTCTTCTCTTTCCAGGGGACGAAGCGTATCGGTAGGGGCAATTGTCTGATTGGCATGCCGTGGTAGAAGGCGGTCAAATAGCTAATAAAGTGCGAGATATCCGGGGATGCGAGGTTGGGGGACTGGGTTAGCGTGAGTTTGGCCCTTTTTGCGGGCTTCTTTCCTGCTTCAATATTTGCTTGTATCCAGTCTTTCATGAACGCCATGTCGGAGCCGATTTCGGGGACAGATGCAACGTATATTTTCTTTCGTTTTTGAGTGGGTTTATTCCTTTCTTTCTCATGCAGCCATGAGCGAAAACTTTGTGGCGGCCATTTTGGATCCCAGTGTAAGTCGTCGTCAGGTAAGACCAGGGGACCCGGAAATGTTGAGGGGCGTTTGGTGTTGGCTAGAATCGAATCCGCAAAGGAACTGCGGTTTTGCCGTTTGGATGGCTTTGGTGTTTTCCCGGTTTTTGTTGTCGCTGCCGCTCTTCTACTTGCGTGGGGTCGCGTGAAGCCAGCTTCCGGTGCGTAAGCTGAGGACTCGAGCTGGAGGGTGCGATGTAAACACGGTTTTAGCGAGCCGAACATTGTATCGCAGATTCCATAGGTATCGAATAGGATAACCTGAAGAGTATGACGAATACTGAGTTCAATGAAAAAAACCTCAAAGCATTTGTACTCTCTTGATCTCCTGTTGCCTGAACCGCCGCACGATGAGGCTGTGTTGCTGTGTGCCTTGGAGGCCTGTGAGTGCTAGTTCCGAGGAGGGATGGCTGGACAGGGATTAGAGCCTGTGAAACATCGATCTAATCTCAACTCACCCGATAGCGAGGCAATGCATTGCTTTGGCATACTGGTAACTATACTTTTAATATATTATCTTCCTGTCAAGCTCGATTACTCCGGCTAGACACCCAAATCTTCCAGAACTAGGTCCCATCGGCCCATTGTTGCTCGGAGGCATCACATTTCGACACAAGAAACAAGAGCGTGGCTTCACCAGGTTGGATGCGAGCGGCGCGTTGAAGGGTGTCCACCGCAGAATTGACTATTAGGACATTCTGGCGATCTCGCTGTCTGAATGGTGGTGCTAAGAGAGTCACTTATCGGCAGAAGAACGCAAAGAGCATTCCCATTACGCGCGAAGAAAGTTTTAAGCTTTCGCGAACTGCACGATAGTTGAGTGTCCGATGACATTCGGCGTAAGCCACACCATTCTCAGCACGATCGATCCATATAAGCGATCTATACAAACCCTTGCGCTTGAACATTGCGTGCAACCGGAGACCAGTTGCTCTAGCTGCATGGCAAGCCCATACTATGAGGAGTTATATCCATCATGGGAATCTTCAGTTCGGGGTTTGGAAGGTGCAGCCGTGCCGCAATTCTACGCGAGCTTCCCAGCCGACACGGCCGCCGCGGGCACGCCCCCGTGGCAGTTACCTGGTTCGAAAAAGGTGTAGCTAGCCATCAGCCAGAAATAAACCCTCAGGAGCAATCTGCGTAGGAATTAGAGCCGTTGTGCCGATTTCCTAGCGGGTTTTCATATCTGCGCCCAAGTCCATTGAGGCTGCCCTGCGGGCGTCTAGACCATGAGAAGAAGAATGTTTATGTCTATCTCGTCACCCAAAGCTAGAGTATCACCTATTCACAATTCCCCTACTACATCGTATCCATGTGTATTTGTTTCCTACGTCATGGCTGTAGCTAGGTGGGGCCGGCGGGGTTCCATAGTGTCACGTATCAAGGAGCATCAATTGCTGAGGCAAATATTGATGTATTGAAGGAGGGTAAGTTGCCTGCCTCGGTAGAAGCTGGCGATGGTGAGACTATATAGGCCTGAAAAACAGACTAACTATAATAGGATACTAGAAACATGTGACACTCAGCAAAGACTATATGGTTGTGCATGTTACAGTCAGTCAACCTAGAATCCTCAAAGCTCGTGTCAAAATTCTCCGCCCTTTTTGAATTGGTGCTAATTTTTTTCGAAGCCGGGAACGAAGGCTGCTTTCGAGGCATTGAACAGTCTGAGGGTGCATGAAGGTAGCATTTCTCCTTGACGCAGGGTATGTGGAACTTTAGCAGAATACTGCGACACCCAAGACAGGTCAGCAACGGCTAAATGTCTATAGGTCGGATATTAAAGTCTAATACATTGATACTCTGAACCGCTTTGCGAACATCTCTGGCATGTGAGCACATCCTCCATGCTAGGAGTTTATCTTGACCCAATTGCTCACGACCATCCACACCAGGCTTGCCCGTTACTAGTCTTGAATTATCGTGCTCCGTACCTCAAATTCTGGTGTGCCCTTTGAGAAGTTTTGACCAGGAAACGGGCAAATGACATTGGTCACGTGATCTGTTACGGCCGTGCGCGGGGCACGGAGAGCTTTCCAGCATATAAATGTCCTCACCACCCCCACCTCCCCCGCCTTCCACTAAGATTTCTTCCCCCATCCGCTCTAGTGCCGTCAAAAATCCAACAAAAACTTCTCATGCGTTCTCCAAAAGCCACCTTAAATCTTTTATGTTGTCTTTCAATACCCACACAAGACGTCTTCTTATTTTTCTTCCACCAAGCCATCATGAGCTTGACATTGTCATCCAATTTATTGTTCATGACCGTCGATCATCGACATTGCCGAACATATGCACCTGCGTTCCTATCTCCCCTTTATTGCTGATGCTCCAGACATACGCCAAGCCGTCGCCTTGCCAATCCTCTGGCTGTCCTCGACTGACGCGTAGGGTATCTACCCTCCCCAAACTCATGCAACACGTCAGAGCGTATGTGTCACTCGCCTTCACTATCACAGAGCTTCCGCTAACGAAGCACAGATTAGGTTCTTTATTCTTCATATACTTCAGGATCTTGATAGGGTCTTGAGGCTAACTTCCACCTTTGGGCCTGGTTTGTAGCCCGGATGTCCCGACGCCGCCGGGGTTGGCTGCAACAACTTACATAGCATCACGCTTGAGTCTCAACTAGTAGAGCTAAGCATCGTATGTTCGTTGCGTTTCGTCGTGTAACATATCTTTCAATGCAACTAGGTCCCAGGGAGCGATAAGTGTAACGACGCCGCTAGTTCTGTATTTCAGTTTAACTAGAAGCCCGTTAGCCTTGTGCGCACGGAGACCTAGAGCTCTAGTGGCTTCCGGTCTCGAGGATCTTAGCAGTCACAAACTTAGATGTGGTGGATATATTGTAAATACAGAACTTGTTTTCTCACACTCCATAACTTGTTCCTCTATCCTTGAATTATCAATAGCAATCCTTGTTAGATTATGACTTCGACATAACATCATCATCTTTCACCAAGTCAACGTGAAAGAAAAACCTTACTTTGTCGCAAGCGCTGGTATCTTTGTATGTCGCCCACTTTCACCTTTGCCCGCTGACAAAGTCCTGAGAAATTCGGCCGATGCCATAATCTAGCGAGGATTCATGGCTTGCTAGAACTCCTTGAATAGATTTCGTCGATCGACTCTACCAAGGAGAAGTAGCGGTTGGTAGAGCATGCTGCTTATTCATTACGATACATTTACTCTTTCCAAGGTTGCCTGTAGCCGCTTGGCTTAATGTCTAGCTCTTAGTCACCGTAGAACTGCTATTTCATGCAAGATTTTCAACATGATTTATGCCTCATTTCCAGAATTAGCTCACTAGGGTAAGGAAGTAAGGATCACGCTAGTGGTGATCTGCACATTGATTACCCAATCGCTCGTCCAGTCATTTAGCTTGCATAGGGTCTGCGCTCAATTTCAAATCTCGCGTATACCCTTAGATGTACATCCTATTTCCAGTATTTCGACCAGTAACATCGGCCTCCGAGATTGCTGCATGATTCGCTCGTTGTTGTTGACCTCACTATCACTTATTCGTTACTGGGCAATGCTCGAGTGGCGTACTGCGATTTGGCAGGCATTAGAATTCTGCAGACAGCAATATGGATGTAAACACATTTCAATCTATCTGTTTATCCGGTGCTCTTTTTGCTTCAGTTCTTGTTTTTACGAGAACCTGGCATTTCTATCCATTCGACCGTTGGCGCCACTAGATGCGCGCGATCAGTAACATGTGGCCAATGCACCAATCAAAACAACGCCTAAAATAACTATTTAAGAATGAAAAGTAGTATTGTTCATGTATGCCGAGCCATATTTCAGTAAAGCGTTGAACGTCTTGGCTTCTAAAAACTCTCCTTCGAGGTGGGGCTAGGTGTGTAATCTACTATTCACTTTTATAACATCAAGCACAGGATGACGATGGCGGGTTCCCGCATTTTCTGCTTGGCTCAAATTGTTCTAGTGGCTTAGTGTTCTGTAGAAGCTGTCGAATCAAGGATTCCACCGAACGTAGTTCGGTAGCACTAGTCCTAGAAAACGAAATGGACTCATGAGTAAGCTGCCACAATTACCATTCGTTCATCCATACCGAGCCTTTCAATAGATTCGGGGTGACGCCCATTATTTGTCAACTATTAGGATTCCATGATTGGATCAATTTCATCTTGGCTTTGATCCATGAGCTAGCATGCTCAGTATTATCCAAGGCCTTGGATCCCAGTATACCTGAGAACCAGACGACTGGTGTGTGATGCGTGCGATATCAAAAGCAATGATGGAATATATATATATATATAAATATGCAATGCTCACCTCTATTCCATTTTCATAGCTATCACTACTATTCTTTATCGATTCGCCGTAACGTAGTTTACAAGCGAGCTGTCAGTACAAGCGAGCTGTCACCTCACCAAACTTTTGACGGCCTACCTAGATCAACGCATAATAGCTCAACGCAGCAACGCGCAATCAACCTATAAAGAATCACAAATCATCCTTGCAATCTCAGCTATCGATCGAGGTCAAGTTTCAACCGAGAATGGCGCTGCAATAACTTTTCGCTGCCCTTAAAGTACTCTCCGCCTTCGACGCGCTGGAATAGCTGCGCGACGCGATTATGAGCCGAATTCAAAGAAGCTTACAAAGACTGAAAAGGAGGTACTTATTAGCTATATCCTTGATCAGGATTCACGAGGATTTCCGCCTACGATCGACGGCGTACGAGCTATGGCGAATAGACTATTAGCTGAGCGCGGCGCTGAGATCTCAGCCTTAGTACGCGATTATATCAACCATATTGACAAGACTACCTTCCTTCCAGCCTTTAAAGCAGCCTATAATTGATTAATTACAGAAGCTAATATCCGCGCAAGCTTTCGAGGCGGTACTATTAAAGCTTAATATTAAGCTACATACGCTGATACTACCTGTACTAGAGACTACCCCCTAGGAGGCTAAAACACCTAGTAACGCGCGCGAACTAGAGGTTTAATTAATAATAATTTGTAGCAGGATTTAGCGATATTAAGACTTATCACCTACATTAATTATCGCAGCCTTTAATTAGCTTTAAAAGGGCGCTGTAATAATAACGCATTCGATCGCGCTGATGGCTGATTGAATTAAGAGCCTTGAGTGAGCGAACGAGGCAGCAACAAAGCGAAAACAACGGAAAAGAAAGCGATTACAGAAGCAGGGGATTCTAATAAAGGCTGCAGGTGAGGATATAATTAATCAAAATAACGTTGAGGGGTAGATTAATAAGGAAATTCGTAATTAGAGTGCTCAGCTATAAGAGAGTAGCCAGCCTCAACGGAGCTGCAGGCGCTGTAAACAGCCTGGCCATAATGCTCGAACGTGCTAAATTGATAGCGCAGGTGTCAAATAATCTAATAGACTATCGCTTCTTACAGTATATATATGTGTGGTTGATAATTATCGCGATTAAGTCGTTCGAATCTTAGTAGGGTGACAGCTCGCTTGTACTGACAGCTCGCTTGTAAACTACGTTACCCTTCAAGGCATTATGAGTACGGAATACATCCAGGCCGCGACCAGGGATAATGATGTCTTCATAGGTAGTTGGATCAATTGGTCTCAAGGCAAAGTTGCTGGTGCAACTCTTACTTTGGGGCAGAAAGAAGGAGGTTTTCTTATCGCCTTCCTTGCGCTCTATGTCACTTTTACCGGAACTTGTTACTGGAGAGTGACAGCTTTCATTATTCACCAACTACTATGCCGTAAAACCGCCCAGGATGGCATGTATCATCAACGACAGGTATGCTACCTACTATACATGACCTATTATAAAATATTTTCCTTCATATTTCCTACGGAAAGCCCCGCTAACCGCGTCCTCGAATTAATAGGCCCTTTTGCGAAATACGGATGGCAGCGCATCCGCGTTCTTCAAATTCTTGCGAATGGTCCTCTCTTGGCGTTCCCAAAACAAGAAGTCCCTGATTCAAAGAATTTGGGCACCAGTCCTCCTAAGCTTTATCACAATGTCAGCATTTGCTGTTGCCAGCGTCTTTTCGTCAAAAGTCGCAACATTAGGTTTCGGCGAAGTACTCCTTGCCGGATCATAGTGCGGTGTGATGACTATTGGAAACCAGACAGTGGATTCTTGGAGCTTCTTCAACTCGTACTGGACTGGGCGACTGTCGTATAGCGCAAACTATGCTACGCAGTGTTATGGCAACAGCACCCTTCCAGCCAGTTGTCGTACATTTCCTCGAGCCAACCTTCTGTACAGCATATCAAGAGGCATCAAATGTCCATTTCCCGGTCAAGGAGATATATGCCGCAACTCTTCAACGGCGATTCGTCTCGATTCTGGCTTTATCAACAGTCATTTTGACCTTGGAATCAATGCGCCTCAGCAGGAACGGTTTCTGTATAGGACTGTGAAGGAGTGTGCCCCCATCAAAAATGAAGGATACACTCGATACCTATCAAACACCACTCCCCCGTCTGTAGAATTCCTCTTCGGCCCGAACCCTGATGTGACCGCTGGAGCTATGCCCGGACGAGAGGTTTCTGCTAACCGCACCTTTCAAGTTTCCGCTGATCCGATTACGGTCCGAGACTACTTAATCTAGTAGGTTAACCATCGATTTCAACTTCCAAAGAATACTAACCAGTATTCCTAGTTCCACCATACACTATGCTAGCGAAGATGCAAAGCCGTGGTCGAACGAAGACGCAGTCGATTGGCAGCCCATTCCTGAACTCTATGTATCAAAATCGGATATGAGCATATTTCTCCTTTCATCTAATAAAATAATGTACATCGAGGAGGTAAACGATCCTTGGTTCTCTGCCAATCAAACGTCAGGACTATATTTAAGTACAAGCCCGGGAGATCGTAAGCCGCTGTATCGTGCCGATGATCCCGCACGCGCTGTGGTTTGCTTGGAAAAATACCAATTTTGCAACCCAAATTTGCCCGAGAACAATAGTTGCACCCCACTCACTGGCATTCGGCAAGCCTTTTCTCTAGGGCCTGGCTTATATCAAGATGAAGGCATACAGAGGCGAGTAGAATGGTCGTTAGCAGCAATACAATACATGGCTACAGGCTTCGTTGAGGTATCCAGTTATGTGAAAGCTCTTCTGGCCCGAAATAAGCTAGTTGTGGGCGTTCAAGGCGCTCTACCCAACAATCAATGGGAAATGGAACTCGAGAATTGGTTTAGGCTCACCTTGGCCGACCTTCAAAGGTCGATAGTAGACGAGGCCGCTATGGTCAAGACTCCATTCACTGATGAATTCATGACGCCGCCTCCGTCAGAAGATGCATGGAAGGTCTGCCGCAGCCAAAAGATTCGCAGCGACAGTTACACCTCATTCAATATACTCGGTCTTACAATCATCCTCGTACTTGGAGGCCTGATTATAATCTTATCGGTCACTCTTCCTCCGGCTATAGAGTGGTTTCAGCGACGCAGCAATCGATACAGCAGTGTGGAATGGATCAACAACCACACGCTACATCTCCAACGACTTGCACATGAGGGCATTGGTGTAGGCACATGGTCATTCAATAGTCAAAATTACCCATGTACTCTACCAGGAGAGAAATTGGTTATTCTTGACGCAACTATTCGGGAACATCCGGTCCTGAGAGTCGATGAGAAGAATCTCACACCTACCGAAACATGCCACTCTCCTGGAACTACCACGGATAAGCGAGCATCCACTGCAGTGGCTGTGGAAGAGATTAATGAGATCTCGGATAATGAAATCTCTCAGTCTAGCACAGTGTCACGATCTAATACAGTCAATTCAAACGCACACAGCCTAATAGAAGGGTCGGAAAATGCCTCGTTAATGCAGAAACAAGAATCGGTTTCGATACCTACAAGCCAGCAATCTCTTCGCTTCTCTACATCGTTTAATGAGGATGTTGAGGCACAGGTAGTTGTTCACGAAACAAACTCCACTCCAGAGGAAACGTTATAAAAGATTTGGTCGGTGTTATGTCTCAGTAGTATATTATGTCATGAACAAAAAGGCCGACCTTCTTGCTGCTAAAGCATGAAGGTTTATATAGGTGATAATTCCGGCTGACATATTAAGTATTGTTATGGGGGTGAATGGTAGCCATTTGAATGTATTGACCAATGATAAACTCCTAAGTCTCACTTTCGAATTTCAGACCTCCTTTATCACTGTTCATAACAATAATATTCCATTTTGACTGATGCTGAAATATTAAACTCCCAAATATTACGAGCATTGGAAATCTTTAAGAACACAACACGGAAGAGCAATCATTCCAATACTTAAGCACCAGTTATAACAGTAGTATAATAGCGGTACAATTTGATAAAACTGAGATTAAACCAAAATCCGAAGCGTCATTTTTCAAATAGTCTATTGTGAAGATCGACAAATCTGAAAACATATGAATATCTTAAAGTAAAATTCACTCCACACACCATTTTATATACATTTATTATCTGATACAGCCATCTTAGTATCAATAAGGCTTTGCCTGGATAATTAACGCCTGAAACGGCCCAATATCGGCCCCTACGCGCCGAAGAGCCCACCATGCGGAGAAAATCTAAGGCGTACTTCGACTTTAAGCAACCCAAAATCTATAAACATGTTTATTTTCCCTATGATAATATATAAGTTCCGCACTGAAGCTACTCTTAAATTTTTTGAATCACTCCTACCTCAAATTTTCCTTCGTATTACCCGCTTTTATGCTTGATTTACAAAGAATCTTGTTTTACAACATAACGATCTTCCTCTGCTACACCAATACTGCCAAGCTCTTACCATTCATGGTATTTATGGAAAGGCGTTATCTGAGTCTCGTAGCCTTGCCACAGTGTTGGAATGCCATCATTAGCCTTGGGTCTACCGTAGCGTTCAAATTCATGTAAGATACTCCCTATAACGGCTAGTGCAGGGTAAATCCTACACAGCCCATACAATCATTACGGTGTAATTTGTCTTTGATAGATGTCGGGATTACAGGTATGTATAGCCTTTTCCTCTTCTTCCAGACGATCAGAATCTATAAAATCTGACTTTAGAACAGTAATCAAAGAAAACTAATGGCGTATTCCCGAGGCGGCATCTGCGTTAATAAACCCTATTTATTATATTAGTTGACCCCCGGCTTCAGAGCAGCCCTCAAAGCACGTTGCTTATACTTTAGCACCTAACTTCCGCAACCATCCACGCCGCCAGGGCTTCTATAGCTCTTTACTTAGTACATCTGTGCCACTGTGGCCCTCAATAGCTCCGGCACTTCGCTCACATGTTCCATTAGGCATTTCACAGGCTCTATTTCACTCATCCATGCCATTTTGGTTTTTGGCCCCTAGCATATCCGCCTCTAGCGCAGGACTCTTGCACTTGCAGACCCGCTTTCCCTTGCCTGCCGTAGCTTTCTATTTCGCAGCACGCTTCGCACTTGTCTCATTAAGGTCCTCATAGCTCATCACTTTCTCCTTCCTTTGGACCACGAACCTAGTCGATCGACGAACTTTGGTTTCGTTGTTAATTTTAGACAAGAATCGATTTTGGCCTTGACGAAGGTCATATTCGGTAAAGAATATTCGGGCGGCACTTGCGAGCTTTTATAAGTGCCTATGTAGACACTATTTGTGGTGAGAGGCGAATCTTGTCTCAGGGAGGGAGATGAGGAGCTGAACTGCTTGATTGAAGATAGCCAGCGGGCCATATTAATGTACATGGAAAAGGGGTATATCAGCTGATATCCAGCGTGATATCCGGAGTGATATCGACCGTGATATCGTACGTCGATATCTGATACAGCTCGGCAGGCTTGCCAAAATCCCCATGACACTATTTACTTGTCGTATTAAGTGCATGAATATCTTGTTTGATCAGATTATGTAATAACGTAAGAGCCTCTAATATCACTGGCGCTACAGGTGTTTGTAGTACTTCGTCTTGCGGACAAGATCCTACCACCTCATCAGCTTTCGGAATGGTAACAGGGGGCTTCGGTGTATCTCTGGGCACTGCCTGTATTGAACAGAAACAAACTAGTTGCAGCCTATCCGACTATCATATGCCTCTTAGTTAGCGCTTCTTCCCTTGCGGGGCTGTACAGGGAGGTGAGATGCTCCTTGTAGAATATACCCACACTTCGATACAGTTGTATAACTAAGTCGGTATAGGCTGTCTTAAGGGGGCAAGAACTCCGAAGTTATAGGACTGGACTTTATAAGAGGTGTAACAAGTGGGATAATATAGGATAATGCTATTTTCAATCCAAAATTAAAAGATTTTAAGTATTTTATATATCCTAATACTGTTATATAATAGAACCTATAGTTTTCAACTTGTATATTCTTTAGTTTAGAGAATAAATCTACGCTTAAGCTACTCTAAGCTGATTTTAGAACTGTTATATCCACTTTTAGAATACGTGTAATACCGCGTATTAGGCAGCATTAATTGCTAAGGCAAATATTGATATATTTAAGAAGGGTAAATAGTCTATTTAGCTAGAGGCTAGTAGTAGTAAGACTATATATATCTAAAAATAGGCTAATTATAATAGGATAATAGATATATATAATACGTAATAATACTTAGGAGTAAAATATATAATTTAAATACTTCTACAGGTTAAGACTAGCTATATTACAAGAAGGAGTAGCAGTCTATTATTAGTACTAATATATTTAATAATAATTACTATTATCTATTTAACTCTCGCGTTTCTTTAGTTTTATATATTATCCTTCTCTTTAAGAACTTTAATAGAGCTAGATAAGTTAAATTCTAGTAAGGTGTAACTGCCTATTAGGTAGTTATAGGTAGTAATAGGTATTATTAAATATATAAGAATATACAGTTACCTATATATATAATATAAGCCTACTATTATATTTTAACTAAATATATTTAATATAACTCTCGTCTTTTTTATATTATAGGTATATTTTAACACAATTTAGCTATTTTATAGAGCTTTTCTACTTACCTTAAACTACTCTATAATCTTATTATATAGAATATTCTTATAACGTTTCTAGTTAATTATTTAGACTTTTCTAACTTTAAGTTTTAGATAGTATCTTTTAATAGTTTAAGCCTAGTTATTATCTAAAGGCTTAATTAATTAGTTTATAGAATAATTAACGTACAGTATAAGCGAGCTAATTATCTAAGCGAGCTGATTATAATACTAAGACTATACCAAAATCGCGACTACTTTTCGCAAAATATTGTACTTTCTTATATTCTATCGTACTATATAGTATAGTAGCCTATTCTTCTATATCTATAGCATCATTTTTACACGTTTACAAGTTATACCTAGCCTCGCTGCACTACTTACAGCGCCTTTAAGTCGGCTAGCCTCTATCAACACGCGTCTTCTTCCTACCCTTCTTTCTATTAGTACAAGCGCTAAACTCTTTTAGAGCAGTTAATTAAGCGCCTTCTTTAATTATTAGATTACCTTCCTTCTATATATACTTTCTTTTATACGATTGATGTTATATAGCGGCTTTATTAGCTGCTTAAAACTTAGTAACCTAAGCGTATAATAGTACATTTTTATATATTATATACACAGCACCCTTTATAAACTATTTAAACGCCTCTACTATTAAAGTAGATAAGCTATCTAGGTGCTTTTAAACTCTTAATCGAACGTACGTAGATTAAGACCTAAATTTAATAGGATTACTTAGTATTTTTAACTCCTAAGGGGTATTTTTAACCGTAGGGGGTATTAGTATATATAGTTAAACTTCGAGCTTTAATAGTACTATATTTAGGTTAAATAGAACTAGACTAGTATCTTAAAAGTTACTTAAGATATTACTCTTCGTAATTGCTACGTTAAAAGCTACTTTAAAATAGGGTAAGAACTCGATTTTCGTAATATAGTTAATATAACCGTATATTAGCTGCTCGACTTAGCACCCGTACGCAGTTTTTAAAGGCGAGAAATAACCTATATCTAGTAGCTATAGTAGGTATAATAAATGTAGAGGTATATAGAGAGTAATAATATTCTTTTCCTCGCAGAGCTGCCTAAATTTAAGCAAGTTATAGCTCTTATAGCTGTTAAGAATTAGTAATTAATATATATTAACAGTACGATCCTTTATATATACGTTAAAGTACTTTAACTACTTAATACTAATATTATTTATCGTCTAGCCGTTATTAGTAACCTATATAGCCTAGGTTAGTAGAATATCGTCTTCTTTATACTATATAGAAAGGTAGTAGGTGCCTGTAAAGATAATAAAAAGTAGTATTACCTATTCTATTACGTTAATACCCTAGATAATTATAGTCTACTTATAATTATCTGGCTAGAGCTACTTTAGTTAATTCCGTCTCTTAGAGCTAGTAACTACTACTCCTATCGATATTACGCCTATTATAAAGCCTGATTTATTAAAATTGTATATATCTTTATTAATAATACTATATTTAGCCTTTATATTCTATATAAGATAGAACCAGCCTCCTATAACTTTAGGATCCTTATATTTAGCTCTTAAATAGTTGTACTTTTAATTAAATTTAACCTTAAGCTTAAGCGTACATTTAATAAAGTTCTCTACCTAGTTCTTTCTAACCTAACTAGTAGAGCGCGTAGCTAGTAGTAAATTAGCTATATCTTAAACAGTAGTAAGCTGCGGCGGAAATCCTCTTATATCTAGATCTAGTATATACTAAATAATTACCCACTCCTTAGTCTTATTAAGCTTTATTAAATTAGGCTGACAATTGTGTTATAGAGCTATTTCTCGCTTTCGTATACTAAATATACTTTAGGAGATATTATAGATTAATACAACGCGATGTATAGTTAGTATTACGTCTTATTAAAGAGTTTAGAGTGTAAGCTATATTCTAGCTTCTTTCTAAATTAATTCTACAGTTATTAGTTATAGTATAATATTATAAAGTATAATTATCGCGATTTTAGTAGAGTCTTAGTATTATAATCAGCTCGCTTAGATAATTAGCTCGCTTGTACTGTACGTTATAGATAATACTAAAGGTTAGTAAAGGTATAAATTTAATTTACGCCGGTTTCCTAAGATTAGATATTAGTAAAAGAAACTTAATAACCTCTTTCTCTTCTTCTATCTTAAAATATATTTAGTTTTAGGCTATTTCCTCTTTTAAACGTCGTCTCTTATTATAATAATAGAGGCTAGAGAGAGATACTATTCTATTCTAGTCTTATACTAGTATCTAGCTAGCTTAGTCTATATAAGCGATTATAATAGAAGTTATTATAGCTAAGCTATTTATAGTTAGCCTTTTAGTAGGTCTAGAAATATATATATAGTATATCTTATATTTCTAGTTAATAGATATAGTTTTTTTAACCCTTATTAGAGCTAGCTAGCTCTAATAGTTATAAGCCTAGAAGCCTTTTAACTACTACTATATTCTATATAAATAGATTAGAGCTAATTAATATAAGCTTAGTTAGTTAATTATATCTTATTTATTAAGACCTTAATTATCTTAATATTACTAGACTAGCTAAGAAGCTAGAAAGTTTAAAACTAGTTATAGTAGAGACTTTAATAGATTAATATAATATAGTATATTAAAAAGATAATAGAATTAGATCTACTTATTACTAAAGCTACGGTTATTCTTAATAAACTAGAGTACTAGATATAGTAACTATTTCTATAGAAGAATAGTATAGACTAGAACTAGCTTTAAAAATATATAAACCTAGACCTTAGTAAAAAGTTAGTTCTTTAACTAGACGTTAAGAAGCCGATTAAAAAATAGTTTAGAGATTTCTATAGGATAGATAGTAATACTAAAGTAGTAGATGCTAAAGTAAATATTATAGATCTAACTAATTAAGAATTAGTAAAATATAAAGCCTAATATAAGATATATAGCTATAGTAAGGTATAATAATTATAGGAAGAAAAGGCTTTTAGAGAATTTACGTAGGAGATATCGAGAACGATAGTAGCTTAATATATCTATCTAATTATAAACTATAAGACTATATATAATTAACTATAGACTTTTAAAAAGTATCTCTACCTAAATAAAGTTAAGTGTAGTATATAGCTATAAACTCGATACTAGACGCTTAAGATATAACTAAAAAAGAAGAACCTAGATACTTAGTTTAAAGATTAGTTTAAAATAACACGCGTTATAAATCTAATAAATATACTAGAAGTATAGGAGAATTAAACTTAATAGGACTTTATTCTCGTAGTTAAAAGCTTAGATAATAGTTAGGTAGTAAATAAGCTATTACTACTTATTAAATTTAAAGTAGATAATAAACTATATATAAATATCTTAGATCTAGTAGCCTAGTATATATTATACTATTATTATACTAGACTAGTTATATTAGAGCTAGAGACGTTCGCGATACTTAGTATTATACTATAATAGTTATAGTAGTTGTAGTAGACTAATAGCAGCTAGAAATTTTAATAATTAAGATAGATAGTCTACTTCTATAAAAATAGTTATAAATTTAAGTAGTATTTATATATTAATTTAGTATTAAGCTTATTAAGCTAGTAACTAAATTAAGATATTAAGTAGAAATTCTAGAAGTTTAGGATATTAAAATTATCTAGGTTAAAAGTATTCTATAATACTAAGAAGTAACTAGTAGTAATAGTAGGATTAGTAGGATTAGTAGATTCTATAAGCTCTATAATAGTTTTAGTACTAGTATTAAATATAATAAAAAGATAGAATAATAGGTATTAACTATTAAAACTAACTATAATAATAGTTTTAAACCTAAATTAATTAGTAAAATCTATAGTAACTTTAACTCTATAATTTAGAGCTATATAAGCTAAGTAGTATTAGTATTAACTATTACTACTTAATAAATAGATTATAAACTTTAGTTTAAATACTTATATTACTAATAGTAAGTTTTATAGTTAGAAAATAATATAGTAGCTTAAACTAGATAACTATATATATATAGGGGGATAGCTGCTACTAATTTAAAAATAGAAAGAAGTCTAGCTATAAGTATAGATATCTACTAGAATTAAAACTATCCTACTTTTATATATAATATATATCCTAGAGATATTTCTAAATATAGTTAGTCTCTTATATTATAGTATAGTAGGAATCTATTTTAACTTAAAATAAGACTATTTATATTAGATAGATCTATTAAATATTATATACTATTTTAGGTATATATCTAAATATTAGCTAATAGATATAGAGAATAATATATAACTATCTCTATTAGTATATATAGTATAGTATAGATTAAAGCCTTCTTATACAATTTATAAGTAGCTAGAACTTATACCTATATAAGCTTATAGGGTATTTAACTATATTAGCTAGAAGGTAGTTACTTATCTACCTATTTATATTAACAGGCTTAAGTTAATTAAGTAGTAGTAGAAAGTATAGTAATAGTAGTAGTATAGAAATTAAGCTCTAAAATAGATAGAATATACTATTTATATCTAGTTTAAGCTTTATAAAATAGTAAGTAGGAGAGCTTTTTAAAAACTAGTCTAGAGACTATTTAAGAAACTAAGAATAGATTTAGTCTAGATACACGATCGGTTAGAATACTACTATAATAGAGACCTCTAAATATTTTATATAGTCTACTAGTATAGTAGATAATATAAAACCTACTACCTACTAAATAAGAATATAATAATACTATAATATATAGTATAGAGATTACTAGTTAAACTTAAAACTTAGTTTAATATATAGGTTAAAGCTATTAAGCTTAATAATAAGCGCGGATATTCTAAAATACTTAATATTTATAAAGACCTAAGAATTTTAGTAGAACTATAAATAGAGTATACTAAGAAGTAGAATAGTCTAATAGAGAGAGTATAGCAGTTACTAGTTATATAGGAAAGAGCTATAAGAATAGATATAGGGCTACTAATAGAAGTATTAAATAAGTACCTACTCTTAGTAGTCTATCTCCTTAATTATATACTAACCGAAGCTCTAGACTAATATACCCTATATAAGATAGTATACGGAACTAGACTATTAGTAGCTTATCTTAGTATATTAGAAGCTAAGGTATATATCTTAAATTATTATCTATATTAGAAAGAGAAACTATAATCTTATATATTAATCGAATATTTTATAAGGTATAACTCTATAAATATCTATTATATCTAAATACTAGAGTTAGATAGAATTATTAAAACTAAAGATATTATTCTACTACCTATAGAATTATATAAAAATTTTATCTTTCTAGACAAGTAGATATTATATCTAATAGCTATAGTACTTAATATTAAGAAGAGTTATAAGCTAAATAATATAGAGCTTAAATAGATACTAGATTAATTAATAGCTTAATCGCGTAAAAAGACGCTAGATAATAAATTTAAGTAGTAGATTAAGAAGTAGCTTAAATAGGAGCTAAATTAGTAATAATTAAGTAAACTAGCTAGAATAGAGTATCTAGTAGTTAGTAGTATTATAATACTAGAAGATACTTTAAAATTATATAGTTAAGATAATTATAATAAGTATTTAAAGGTAATAACTAGCCTTTCTAAAAGCTAGTATTAGATTAAACTAGAAGTAGAGGCTTTAGACTAATAATTAAATAATATAAATAGATATAATAAAATTTATTATAGAGATTTTTAGCTAGTTTACTAAGTTATATTAGATATCGACGTATAATATTATAGTCGATATTATACCGGATATTATACTAGATATTAGCTAATATACCCTTTTTTTATATATATAAATATAGCCCGTTAACTATTTTTAATTAACTAGTTTAACTCCTTATCTCCCTCACTAAGATAAGATTCGCCTCTTACTATAGTTATAAGCCTAGTTACTATACTAAAATAACTATAACTTAACCTTTTTATATATATATTATAATTAATATTATACTCTTTTATTTAGTATTATAATATTGCAATATTATTATCTTTATCGTTTACTAACAATTTTTAGGTACTTAGCTATTAGAATTATATATAAATTCTATACTTTATAAGTCTATTAATATACTATATTATATTTAAAGCTATTTTATTCTCTAGTATTAATATATTTTAGTATATTTCTAGTATTATAATAGTTATATACTCCTCTATAACTATATCTAAGAAGAAGATATTTAGTACTTCTAGCGATTAAAAAGATTAGCTTAAGTAGTATAAACTAATAACTAGTAGGCTAAAAGTATAGGAATATTTAGATCTAAATATACCTTTTAAAAAGGTTAAAATTTATAAACTAGAACCTCCTCTTTTTAATATAGATAAGTTCTAGATTCTGAAGATAAATCTAGAAGAGGAAATAGAAAGATACTCTTCTAGTAGAGTAATATATAAGAAGATAACCTTAATATAAATAATAGATTAGAATTAGGTAAGGGACTAGTATAACTAATAAAAGAAGGATTAGATTAAGATTAATAATACTCTCTATATTATATATAATAATATTCTAATAATAATATTACCTTAATATAAAGTAATATTTAGCAATAATATAACTAGCTATAAAATTTTTAGAATTTTATAGGAAAAGTTAGCACCTACTATTAAGTTAAGAGAGTAATTAATCTAGAAAGAATATTAAGCTCTTCTTATATATTTAACTAATAGAGAGGTAGAGAAGTAACTAAATTAGTAGAATTAGGTAATCTATTATACTAAGGCTACTAGCTTAGTAAAAGTTTAAAGTCTTAGAGTAGAAAAGGATTTTCTTCTAATAGTTGTTAAGAAAGATAAAGTATAGGTACTAATCTATATAATACTAATTAACGCTAAAAATAAGTTAGGTAGGATTAATTAACTAATTTCTATAATTAAATAATTAGTATACTAATATACTAATTACTATAGATATTTTAATCTATAGAAGGTATTTAACTTATTTATAATTTTATAATATCTATTAATTCTTTAAGTAAATTCTAATAGTACTATATAGTAGTTTTAAGAAAAATCTAGTTTACGATTATATACTCTACTACCCTACTTCTATAAGAAGCGGTATTTTTAGAGTAATTACAAGTATATAAATAAATCGATTAGACTACTAAACTAGGTACTAGATTAGAAAATACTAAAAGCTTAAGATAATATTTTAAATAGAAATAACTAGGAGAAAAAGAATACTCTAAAAGTAAATATAGAAAAATATAAGAAATTAAAATCCTCGTTTAATAGTAAAACTTTTATAAAAGCTGCTAGCCTTTAGGGAAATACCTAGATAATTTAAAGGAGCAATTTTTCAGCGAGTACTACCCCTAAAAAAGAAGATACTAGTATTCTAAATTAGTAGATACTTAATCTAGATTCTAATATCTATATATATAACTCTAAAGCTTTTAGTTAGTAGACTACTTAGATAGTAAATTCTAAAGATAAAATTGCTATAAAAGGTAGTATATACTTTATATTAGAATAGAGTACTATTATAATTATAATTAATTCTCCTATAGGCCTAAGAGATATTAAATTAATAGAAGTTGCTTACATCTCTTAGTTGCTAACTAATATAATAGCTCTAATTAGAAATAAGAAATAGAGTATTTAGTTTAACTTAGGTAGAGATTATCTTTACTAGTATAATTACTATAATATTATTTATTATTTAGAGTTGTTTAATAACTACTAGCTACTAAACGCGAACCTAGTAAAAAGGCCTCTATTTAATTTACTTTCCGGATATAAGATAGTTGTAGTAATTAAAGAAAAGCTTTTTTATCGCTAGTAACTAATATAAATTATTTCTTTAGCTAAAGTATACTAATTATTAAGCTATTTAGGTAGAGATTTAGTATTAACTCTATCTTAGGTAGTTAAGGGTATCTAGTTAAGTAATTAGAAAGTACTAGTATAGTAAGATTGCTAGATATATATATAAGCGAAGTTATTATAGTAGATTAGCTAGTATAGTTAACTTTATCTAGCTACTAAACTATTTAAAAGAATTGCGATTAATATTATATAATTTTAGAAGGATTATAAAAGGTACTATAATAGTAAAAGATATCTATTTTATATAGTTAATTAGGTGTCCCGGTAGTATAAGGGATTTATAATATATAATTAGTTAAAATCTACTCTTATAAAAGTTTTTAAAATACTGTTAGCAAAAATTAAATAATAGTATAAAAGAAAGATCGTATATATCTATATAGATAATAATTTAAGTTTCTTAGAACTTATAGAAGTATTATTTAATTAAGAAATTATAATTAAAACTCGCGCGCTTTATATACCTAAGTAGAATAGTCTAGTAGAGTAAGTAAGATACTAAATTATAACCCGCGCGCGCGCTCTTATAATAGAAGATAATATCTCTAATAAATATATTAATAAATTAGCTTATATAGTAATATACCTATTTAATAGAACGCTAATTATAAGCCTTTAATTTAAAACCCTATATAAGGCTATTTTTAACTATAAACTATCTCTTACTTACTTTTAAGTTATAGAATTACAAGCGTATATTTTAGATAAAACTCTATTAAAAGGCGATAAACTAGCGTTATAAGTACTAATTAGAAAACTCTTATAATATAGGAGTACGAATATATACTAAATACTAATTCTAAAACTAAAATAGGTATTTAATACTAGAGACGTTATATTTAGCAATATTATATCTAGTAAAAAAGAGGAATATCTACTAAAAGAATTCCTAGAGAAGTTTCTTTTTTAAATTAATAATATTAAAAGTTCTATTAATAGTAGTAATAATAAAATAATTAAAGTTGTAGAAGTAATCTATAAGAATTAGCTACCTAATTAAGATATCTCTACTAAGTTAGTAGGTAATTTAATTAGTAAGAAAACCTATTAATAGGAAAATACTATTTTTAAAGAATAAATTAACGATATTACTAGTAATTAGAAATTCTTAACGCTAGAATTAATACTAATACTAGTACTAAGGAATTAAGATACTCTTATAGTACTACTAGTAAATAGTAAAAATACTATATTTAGCAATAATTTACTATAAAGATAGTAACTATCGCCTTCTTATACTTCTATACTCTTAAGAAGAATAAATAATACCTCGCGGAGGGAAGAAATTAGCAGCTAAATATTAAGAGATAATATAATTTAGAAAGGTAGATTTTTATACAGCTATAAGCCGCCTTAGTTATACTTTATAACCTTTATAATACTATTTAATAGTAAGCTAATACTGGTAAATTATATAAAGGAAACTCGTACTATTAGAAAATATTATTATAATCAGCTTCTACTAGAACCAAAGTACTATAAAGATCTAAAGAATTATCCCTTTAGTACTAGCTTCTATAAGGCCTATTATACTAAGTTATAGAAGTAGAAGGATATAGATACCTAATAAAAGATAATAATCTTCTAAAACTCTATTAAAATTCTTCTAGTAATATAGGTATTTATATATAAATTTAATAAGAACGGTTTCCTATATAAATTTAAGGTTAGATTAGTTATACGCAGCAATCTATAATCTTAATAGAAAGATACCTATACTACTATACTAGCTGTATAAACCTTTTACTTTTTAATATTAATTATAACTTATTTTAAACTTAATATATACTAGTTTAATATTATTAACACGTTTCTTAACTGCTGATTAGATAGGTTAATATATATCTATATATTAGAAGGTTTTATATATAAGTATAGAAAATATCTATAACTATAGAAAGCTATATATAGTTTTAAGAATACTCTAAAACTTTAGTATTATAAGCTAGATAGAACTCTAAGGTAATTAGGCCTTAAAATAGTACTAGAAATATCTTACTTATACGTAAATAATAAGCTGATTATCTTCTTTTATATTAATAATATTATAATTCTAGTTTATCTATTAAATATCTCTATTAAGTAGAAATTTAAATTGTAATTAAGTAATAAATATAAACTTTAATCTCTTAGAGATTTAAATTAGTTTCTAAGAGTTTAAGTCGTACGCGATATATAGTAGTATAAGACCTAGCTGCTATAGGACTTATTTATTAATAAGGTAGTAGCGCGATTTAATATTATAGTTAATAAAAAGGTGCTAAATATACCTTTATATAAGAATATACTACTAGCTACTATTAAGGAATCTTCTAATAGGATATTTTACTACTAATAACTAATTAGTTATCTAGTCTAAATTATAGTTTTTATATACTCTAATATCATATAAACGTATTTAATATTATTATAATACTTCTAGAACCCTAGTAATTATTATATTAATACTATTTTAAGGGTATAGTAATATCTAATTAGTATAAAATATTTAGTAATTATAATAACAGCTAATAATATATAAAATACTTCTACTATTAGCTAGAGTAGTAATACTAATTATATTAACCCTATAGAATAATTACTATTCTATAGTATATCTAATATAGCTTTTAATAATAATTCTAATATTTATTAAAATTCTTATAGCTATATATTTTAACTTTTTAAAATGCCGATTAATTAGAAAGCTTTAATTTAGTGTACGGTTATAAAATCGACTATTAAGGTAGAATTATTAGTACTATTAGTTGCTGGATTAGAAATAGAGTAGTAGTAGAAGGCCTTTATTTTACTACGCTTCTATATTAATATATAACTAGTACTACTTTATAATAATTAATAAATAGTAGATATTATAAATAAGCTATCTAAGTATTTTAAGACTAAACTTTACTATATAGATATATATTAGTACTAGCTACGTTAAGAAGTAGTAGAATAGAAGCTTATAATTAGTTAGTAACCGATAAATCTAATACTAGCTAATAGTTTTATAAAAGTTC
This sequence comes from Lojkania enalia, assembly GCA_010094045.1. Lineage (NCBI taxonomy): Eukaryota > Fungi > Ascomycota > Dothideomycetes > Pleosporales > Lojkania > Lojkania enalia. The sequence continues at coordinate 244,513 of ML986589.1, forward strand.
TATAGCTATAATAATACTAAAAGTTTATTAAGTAACTAAAAATAGAAGATATTTTAGCTAGAATTAAATCTCAGGAATTTCTATTAACTAAATAAATTAATTACTAATAAGAATCTTAGGGGGTAATTAAAAATTAATTATAACTTACCCTATATTATATTAAATTAATATTTCTGTAAGTGTATTTAGCTCTACTACTAGTTACTTTATATAATTTACCTTTTTTAGTATAGTATCTACCTTTATTTTTTCGATACAGCTTCTCCTTTATAGTTAAAGCTAGGGGGGTATATTATAAAGATTTTTAGCTAGTTTACTAAGCTATATTAGATATCGACGTATAATATTACGGTTAATATTACGCCGGATATTATACTAGATATTAGCTAATATACCTCTTTTTTATATATATAAATATAGCCTGCTAGCTATCTTTAATTAACTAGTTTAGCTTTTTATCTCCCTCCCTAAGATAAGATTCGCCTCTTACTATAAAATTAGTAGTTAGCTTAATACTAAAAATATTATAGAGACTAGAACTTATAAAATACTCTATATATATTATATAACGTTTATAGAAGTATTATAGTAGAAGATAAATAGTAATATACTAGCTAATTAGACTAAGATTAGTCTATATAGAGATTAACTACTACCTCTATTAAAGTAATAGAAGTAGCTTAAAAGGTATCTATTTAGAATTAAATTTAAGAAAGTAGTAGTAGTAGAACTTTAAAGCTATTATAGTAAAAGCTATCTAGTTTATATAATAGAGACTAGAGCTAGTATATAGCTAGAAATTAAACTTCTACTACTAATATAGATATTTATATATAAATTTAATAAGAATAGATATCTATATAAATTTAAAGCTAGGCTAGTTATTAGAAAAGACTTATAGTAGGACTAGAGAAATATATATATAGCTACTCTAGTAGTATAAGTATTTTAATTCTTAATTACTCTAATAGCAGCTTTTAAACTATACACCTATTAATATAATATTACTAATACTTTCTTAAATATACTACTAGATAAATTAATATACACCTATATACTAGAAGAATTTATATAGAAACTAGGTAAGCTGCTAGAAATAAGAAAAACTCTTTATAGCCTAAGAGATACTCTTCTACTCTAGTATAAGTACCTTAAAAGCTTACTACTTAAACTAGAACTATAGTTAATCTAGAAGGTTCTATATCTATTTAGAAGTAAAAGTTTAATAATATTCTTCTATATTAATAATATAGTTATTCTAGTCTACCTAAACTACTTTATTATATATTAGTAATTTAAAGTAGGCTTAAAATTATAGTATAAACTATACTTATTTAGATAGCTCTAATAGTTTCTAGAAATTAGAATAGTCTAAAATTAAGATATAAGTAGAATCTAGCTTAGTTAAAACTTATTTATTAATAAGGTTGTAGCTAAGTATAAACTATAGAAGTAGAGGTAAAAAAACTATCTTATAGTACTTCTAGTTAATAACTATCTAGTATTAAGTATAAAGGAGTTAAACTATTAGAGAACTAGATATTTTAAAAATTTATTTAGCTCTAATAATCTATCTTAAAAATCTAGAATAAAATTATATTTAAATAGTAGAGTACGTTTAGAGATATATAATTAGTATAAAAGGGCTAGGTTTATAAATATCTAAACTAGATTAAAAAAATATAATCTACCTTAATAATAAGTATAAGCTACTATTTTATAGAGTATTAGATGTAGTATTTACAGATAATTAGAAGATATATTACAGCTTATAAGGCTACCTATTTAAACTCTATAACCTACTTATTAACTAAAAAGTAATAATATAATACTTAGTTATTAAGTTAATAACTAAAGCTAAGCTACTAGTTTTATCTATAATAGGTAGCGAGCTATAATAGTAGACTAGAGTTTTTAATTATATAGGGTTTAATATAGAGATAGTTCTTATACTATTTTATAATAATTAGTAGATAGTAGGTATTACTATTAAAATAGTAGATAGACTATAGACTAGGTTATATTATATAGATACTTATTAGATATAGATTTAATAAGAAGTTAAAATAGAAAAGTTATAGATTAGCTAGAAGCTAATAAACTAGATACTAGCAGATAGTTTTATAAAAGTACTACCTAAGCAGAAATATCTTACATTTTTAAAGTAGTTTAGTCTTATAAAAGTATTTAAATTAGTTAACTAGAAGGTAGTTTTACTATTTACTATAACTAAGGGTATATATTATAGTTAAGCTATTTATAGTTAGCTTCTTAATAGGTCTAGAAATATATATATAGTATATCTCGCATTTTTAGTTAATAGACGTAGTTTTTCCAACTCTTATTAGAGCTAGCTAACTCTAATAGAAGTTAAAAACGGCTCTAAGAAAAAATGAATATAGCTACTAAAAATAGATATTAGAGCTAGTTAGCTCTAATAAGGGTTGGAAAAACTGCGTCTATTAATTAGAAATGCGAGATATATTATATATATATCTCTAGACCTACTAAAAGGCTAATTATAAATAGTTTAGTTATAATATACCCCCCTAGCTATAATAAATAGTAAAGCTACCTTCTAGTTAACTAGTTTAAGTATTTTTATAAGACCGAGCTACTTTAAAAAAGTAAGATACTTCTACTTAAATAGTACCTTTATAAGGCCGTCTACTAGTATCTAGTTCGTCGGCTTTTAGTTAACCTATAATCTTCCTACTTTAACTTCTTATTAAATCTATATCTAATAAATATCTATATAATATAATCTAGTTTATAATCTATCTACTATTTTAGTAGTAATACCTACTATCTACTAATTATTATAAAATAGCGTAGAAACTATCTCTATATTAAATCCTATATAATTAAAAACTCTAGTCTACTATTATAGCTTATTACCTACTATAGATAGAGCTAGTAGTTTAGTTTTAATTGTTAACTTAATAACCGAGCGTTATATTATTACTTTCTAGTTAATAGGTAGACTATAAAGCTTAAATAGGTAGTCCTATAAGCTATAATATATCTTCTAATTATTTATAAACGCTATATCTAATACTCTATAAAATAGTAGCTTATACTTATTACTAAGGTAGATTATATTTTTCTAATCTAGTTTAAATACTTATAAGTCTAGCCCTCTTATACTAATTATATATCTCTAGATATACTCTACTACTTAAATATAATTCTATTCTAGATTCTTAAAGTAGGTTATTAAAGCTAAATAAGTTTTTAAAATATCTAGATATATATAAACTACTAGATATTTTAGAGATCTAACTAGCTACTAATAATATCTAATTCTCTAATAGTTTAGCTCCTCTATACTTAATACTAGATAGTTATCGACTAGAAGTACTATAAGATAGTTTCTCTACCCCTACTTCTATAGTCTATACTTAGCTGCGACCTTATTAATAAACGAGTCTTAATTAAGCTAGATTCTACCTATATTCTAGTTTTAGACTATTCTAATTTCTAGGAACTACTTAAGCTATTTAAATAAGCGTAGTTTATACTATAATTTTAAGCCTACTTTAAATTACTAATAGGTAGTAAAATAGTTTAAATAAACTAGAACGACTATATTATTAATATAGAAGAATACTATTAGGCTCTTACTTCTAAATAGATATAAGACCTCCTAAATTAGCTATAGTTCTAACTTAAATAGTAAGCTTTTAAAGTATTTATACTAGAGTAGAAAAGTATTTCTTAAACTATAGAGAGTTTTCCTTATCTCTAATAACTTATCTAACTTCTATATAAATCCTTCTAGCGTATAGGTATATATTAGTCTATCTAGTAGTATATTTAAGAAAGTATTAGTAATATTATATTAATAGGCGTATAGTCTAAAAGCTACTACTAGAATAACTAGAAATTAAAATACTTATACTGTTAGAGTAGTTATATATATATCTCTCTAGTCCTATTATAAGTTTTCTCTAATAACTAGCCTAGTTTTAAATTTATATAGATATCTATTCTTATTAAATTTATATATAAATACCTATATTAGTAGTAGAAGCTTAATCTCTAGTTATATACTAGCTCTAGTTTCTATTATATAAACTAAACAGCCCTTACTATAATAGCTCTAAAGCTCTACTACTACTACTTTCTTAAATTTAATTCTAAATAGATACTTTTTAAACTACTTCTATTACTTTAGTAGAAGTAGTAGCTAATCTCTATATAGATTAATTCTAGGCTAATTAGCTAGTATATTACTACTTATCTTCTACTATAATACTTCTATAAACGCTATATAGTATATATAGAGTATTTTATAAGTTCTAGTCTTTATAATATTTCTAGTATTAAGTTAACTACTAATTTTATCGCGTCTATTTATATTATTTAATTATCGGTTTAGAGCCTCTACTTTTAATTTAATCTAATACTAGCTCTTAGAAAAGTTAGTTATTACCTTTAAATATTTATCGTGATTATCTTAACTATATAATTCTAGGATATCTTCTAATATTATAATACTATTAACTACTAGATACTCTACTCTAGCCGGCTTATTTAATTATTACTAATTTAGCTCCTATTTAAGCTACTACTTAAACTTATTATCTAGTATCTTCTTACGCGATTAAGCTATTAATTAATCTAGTATCTATTTAAACTCTATATTATTTAGCTTATAGCTCTCCTTAATATTAAATATTATAGCTACTAAATATAGCGTCTATTTATTTAGAAAGATAAGATTTTTATATAATTCTATAGGTAGTAGAATAATATCTCTAGTTCTTATAACTCTATCTAGCTCTAATATCTAGATATAATAGATATTTATAGAGTTATATTCTATAAAGCGTCTAATTAATATATAAGATTATAGTTTCTCTTTCTAGTATAGGTAATAATTTAAGATATATACCTTAGCTTCTAGTATACTAAGATAAGCTACTAATAGTCTAGTTCCGCTTACTATTTTATATAGGGTATACTAGTCTAGAGCTTCGGTTAGTATATAATTAAGAAGATAGACTACTAAGAGTAGGTACTTGTTTAATACCTCTATTAGTAGTCCTACGTCTATTTTTATAGCTCTTTCCTATATAACTAGTAACTACCCTACTCTCTCTATTAGACTATTCTACTTTTTAGTATACTCTACTTATAGTTCTACTAAAATTTCTAGGTTTTTAAAGATATTAAGTATCTTAAAATATCTATATTTATTATTAAGCCTAATAACTTTAACCTATATATTAAATTAAACTTTAAACTTAACTAATAATCTTTATATTATATATTATAGTATTATTATATTTTTATTTAGTAGGTAGTAGATTTTATACTATCTACTATATTAGTAGACTATATAGAATATCTAGAAGTCTCTATTATAGTAGTATTTTAACCGATCGCGTATCTAGACTAGATTTATTTCTAGTCTCTTAAATAGTTCTTAAACTAGTTTTTAAGAAGCTCTTCTACTTACTATTTTATAGAACTTAGACTAGATATAAATAGTATATTCTATCTACTTTAGAGCTTAATTTCTCTACTACTACTACTACTATACTCCCTACTACTACTACTACTTTACCTTCTACTACTACTTAATTAACTTAAGCCTATTAATATAAGTAGATAAATAAATAACTACCTTCTAGCTAATATAGCTAAATACTCTATAAGCTTATATAAGCGTAAGTTTTAGCTACTTATAAACTGTATAGGAAGGCCTTAGTCTATATTATACTATATATACTAATAGAGATAGTTGTATACTATCTTCTATATCTATTAGCTAATATCTAGACGTACGCCTAAAATAGTATATAATATTCGATAGATCTATCTAATATAGATAGTCTCGTTCTAAATTAAAATAGATTTCTACTATATTATAATATAAAAAATTAACTACGCTTATAAATATCTTTAAGATATATACTATATATAAAAATAGAATAGTTTTAATTCTAGTAGGCGTTTATATCTATAGCTAAACTTTTCTCTATTCTTAAATTAGTAGCAGCTATCCTTCTATATATATATAGTTATCTAGTCTAGGCTACTATATTATTCTCTAATTATAAAACTTACTATTAGTAATATAGGTATTTAAGCTAGAGTTTATAATCTATCTATTAAGTAGTAATAGTTAATACTAATACTATTTAGCCTATATAGCTTTAAGCTATAGTACTAAAACTATTATAGATTTTACTAATTAACTTAGGTTTAAAGCTACTATTATAGCTAGTTCTAATAGTTAACGCCTATTATTCTATCTTTTTATTATATTTAGTACTAGTACTAAAACTATTATAGAGCTTATAGAGCCTATTAATCTTATTAATCCTACTACTAGTTACTTCTTAGTATTATAGAGTACCTTTAACCTAAAAGACCTTAATATTCTAAACTTCTAAAATTTCTACTTAATATCTTAATCTAGCTATTAACTTAATAAGTATAGTATTAAGTTAATATATAGATACTACTTAAATTTATAACTATCTTTATAGAGGTAAACTATCTATTTTAATTATTAAGGTTTCTAGCTGCTTTTAATCTATTATAACTATTATAGTTACTATAGTATAATACTAAGCGTTATAAACGTTTCTAACTCTAATATAACTAGTCTAATATAATAATAGTATAATATATACTAGGCTATTAGGTCTAAAATATTTATATATAGTTTATTATCTACTTTAAACTTAATAAGTAGTAATAGTTTATTTACTACCTAGCTATTATCTAAGCTTTTAACTATAAGAATAAAGTTTTATTAAGCTTAATTCTCCTATACTTTTAGTATACTTATTAGACTTATAATACGCGTTATTTTAAGCTAATCCTTAAACTAGATATCTAGGTTCCCCTTTTTTAGTTATATCTTAAGTATCTAGTATTAAACCTATAGCTATATATTATACTTAGCTTTACTTAAGTAGAGATACTTTTTAAGAGTTTATAGTTAATTATATATAGTCTTATAGTCTATAATTAGATAGATATATTAAGCTACTATTATCCTTAATATCTCTTATATAAATTCCCTAAGAGTCTTCTCTTTCTACAGCTACTGTACCTTACTATAGCTATATGTTCTATACTAGACTTTATATCTTACTAATTCTTAATTAGTTAGATCTATAATATCTACTTCAGCATCTACTGCCTTAGTATTACTGTCTATCCTATAGAAATCTCTAAACTACTTCTTAATCGGCTTCTTAGCGTCTAGTTAAAGGACTAGCTCCTTACTAAGGTCTGGATCTATATATTTTTAGAGCTAGTTCCGGTCCGCGCTATCCTTCCGCAGAAACAGCTATTATATCTAGTACTCTAGCTTATTAAGAATAACTGTAGCCTTAGTAATAAGTAGGTCTAATTCTATTATCTTTTTAATATACTATATCGCATTAATCTATCGAGGTCTCTGCTACAACTAGTTCTAAGCTCTCTAGCTTCCTAGCTAGCCTAGCGACGTTAAGGTGACTGAGGTCTTGATAAACGAGATATAATTGACTAAGCCTATATCAATCAGCTCTAGTCTGTCTGTGTGGAACGCAGCAGTAGTCAAAGGGCTTCCGGGCTCATAACTGTCAGAGCTGGCTGGCTCTGATGAGGGTTGGAAAAACTGCGTCTATTGACTAGAAATGCGAGACATGCTACATATATATCCCTAGACCTGCCAAGGGGCTAACTGTGAATAGCTTAGCCGTAACAATAGATAGCACATGACTGGTAGTGGAAGTTTCTAGAAAAACGCTATACTATAAGTTAGGTCTGTAGCTGTGTAAAGTCTTAGCAAGTGGGCTAGCCTGAAGTCTCGCGGCTTTGCAATCTAACTCAATCTTATCTATACCGCTACTTTACCAACTAATCTCTCTGAAAATACCCTCAGAATATGCCAATTCACAACCCTATGGCCGAAGCCTGTCGGCCGCCCTTATTTGCACTCGCTCTGCATGTACATTTAAACCAATATCATTGCCTGGCTTTATTTCTCTATCTTGTATAGCCCTTTCACGTATTGGGTATAGAACTGAGACGATTATTTGCGCGTTTAAAAGCAAAGATGCAGTATAGGCAGCTAAGCCTTAGCCAGTCTGACAGCAATATATTGCATATCATGATCATGTCTGACCGCTTGTGCAGGTCAAGCGTTGTTCGAACAAGCCAAATATTCTGGGAAAGCTCGTGAAGCGTTAGAATACAATCTCTAGTTTGGCAATCGTACGGGTCTAACCGCTAGTGGAGCGGTTGCTAGCATATCGTAACACCATATCTAATCTCGAGAGCAAGAATTGATTAACTACTTCTAGTAATACCTCTGTCGCAATTCCTGTAGATCAATTCTACACACTTAGCTTCAACCCTTGATGAACTATCTAAAGCTAGGTGTCACCTCTCTATAGCTTTAAAAAGTATTTCTTCTCCGCTCGGCTGCTCAATTTGTATACATGTTAGTCTATAGGTAAGTATTTCGCTATGAGGAATAATGTACGACTCTGTCGATGAAAGGAATGATGTTGCCAGAGAGAAATGACCCAATAGTTAATTGAAGAATGCCGAATATGATCGAGGTTATGAGTTGAGCGGAGAGCATTACTTGATACATAGCGTAATGTTTGGAGATGAGGATCAACGGGTTCAAGTGGGTTGATTCGATTGAGCAAGTAATACCCCAGCATGGTAGTAATAGACTGTATTATTTACACAATCTATGACGGGCGTGAGAGATCTCAATCTAGGGCTCAGGACAAAAGTACATTTGGATATAAGAACATTTAGGAGTTCTACAAGAGTACTAATACGGAGCGGAGAATGCGCCAGAGCGATTAGCAACGTCAGCATAGAATGTATAGTACGAAGCGACACGCTCTTACGCCACATTGAGAACTGATACCTGGATTATCAAACGCACATCATCTATCGGTAGGTACTGGACAGGACGCAAAATAGTACTTTTGAGCAGAGCTTCTATTGCACGCAAGAGCGTATCGGGCAGCGGAGAATCATACGCACGGAGGAACTGTTTCAGCCTCGTATTAGCAAGGGGAGAAGGCGTTGTGGACAGTGCCTGCGAGCGAGATGAAGATGGTGATGGCACGAGAATAGTACTATAGTTGTGTTGCTAGCAAGATAGTAGTTTTGCGAACCAAGCGGAGCGCTTCCCAGCCAGCTGATTGGACGAACTTGAGCGCGCTCACCCGCGTCGTGATCCCGTCATCATAGGGACGCTCAGCCACGCTCGGCGACAATAGGAGTTTTGTATTCGATCCAATCAGCCTTCATTAGTAGCTCCGCTTCCAGCCCTGACTCTCAGCCTGTTATCTGTATATATTCACGCCATATTTCCGAGGGAAAATGCAGCGCTACTTCGTTCTTCACTCTCCACTTCCTCTTAAGTAAGAGTGCTTGCTCTCGGGTGTTCCACTACTTAGGTAATCTTGCTGCATAACGCGACCAAGCCATTAAGAAGCTGTGCTATGGATCCTCCGACAGCCAATCAGCCTAGTTGGGCACAAGATGATTTTTTAAATCCCGTACAAAGCCACTACGTCGCACACCAAGTTTACGAACCCTATAGTATTCACATGCCCCTCGACATAGGTTTACAGACGCAACTACAAGGTGGATATTATACGACAAGCCAAAGCGCCGTACCGCATCCACTTGATCCGTCTCTAGCACCTCGCATCTATGATTACCACTATGCGGAAGTCGCAAGAAATGTCGAAAGTATGTCCGCAACCTCCATGGGCCCGCCACCCCGGAAACGACAAAGGAAAGCTCCGACACTGCGAGCCGATGCCTGGGAACCGTACAAAGATCGAATCATCGAGCTCCACATAACACAAAAGCTACCACTAAGGAAAGTTAAGGAAATAATTAAGGAGGAGTATGGTTTTACTGCTGAGTAGGTCTCTTAAGTCGCTCAAGGCATGTTGCTAACGTGCTGACATAACTATGTTTTTAGACTACGGCAGTATCGAACACGTGTCAGCCAATGGGGGAAGGACAAGAATATCAAGCCAAAAGAGATGAAAGCAATTGTTAGAAAAAAACAACGAAGAAAGCTCGTCGAGGTTGCTAAACCTCAGATAGAGTTTACGGTTAGGGGCAGTCTAGTAGAATCACCAAAGATCGACCGGTGGATGAAGCGTAACAACGTAACTAATAGCTCCCTATATGCTCCCAGTCCGGCAGAATGTAAGTAGGCATGTCAATTGTCTGCATTCAACGCTTACATATCATAGCTACGCCATCTGCCGTGGAATGTAGGACCATCTCTGAACTCGGTTCACCAGTTCCGAGTCCCGCATATTCACCCGCAGCTTCAATCCTGTTGCCAGGCGGCATCATTTCTGTAGCCCAGAATTCTCGAATGGTTTCACCGGCCCTTTCAGCCGGAAGCATTGTTCAGCTTCAAAACAGCAGTTTCGCTGGACAAAGTCCAGCTCCTACATATCGATCTCTTCCGCAATCCATTCCTATTGAAGGAGCATATGAAGGTATCCTAAATCCTAGAGAAACGTCTTTGCAATATCGTTACAGACAGACAGACGAAGAGCGTTTACGAGAAGAATTATTAAGGGCAGAGACTTTGTTCGGGATTAATCACACTGAGACTCTAGACATACGATCTGAATTAGGAGAGGTGCTCATGGCCCAAGGAAGATACAAGTCTGCAGAGAAAGTGATCCGCAGATTAATGAAAGGTCGCCAAACCTTAAATGGTCATGACGTTGAGACACTTGATGCCCTAGAGCTTCTGGGGCAAGTTTTAGCACATCAAGGTCTCTACGCTAAGGAGGAGAAAATGCACCGACGCACGCTTGAGTTCAGGAAGGACATGCTCGGGGACGAGCATCCTTCCACGCTGACCAGCATGGCTAACCTGGCGTCGACGCTTTGGAATCAAGGGCGGTGGAAGGAGGCTGAAGAGCTGG